>CBVK0100120785.1:0-15425 GCA_900067695.1 Picea abies
TATATATATATATATATATATATATATATATATATATATATATATATATATATATATATATATATATATATATATATATATATATAATGACTATAATATAACATAATAAATATAATAAAACATATATATATTACATATAATATATAATATATAAAACCACAAGAAAACTTAATCGAAAACCTATTAATCTACATATCACCTACGCGCGAGAGAGCATTTGACATCAAGAGTATCGAGGGATATCCATACCATATATTTGCGAGAGACCATTTGACGCCAAGAGTACCAAGGGCTCTCAATACCACCTACACAAGAGAGACCATTTAACACTGAGAGTACGGAGGTCAATTCAACCATTTGACGCCAAGAGTATTGATGTTCGTCCATATCACTTGTGCACAAGAGACCATTTAACATCGAGAGTACCAAGGTCAATTTGACCATTTGATGCCAAGAGTACCAAGGGAAATACCTATGAAACCTACAACAATGCACGAGAGATGGTGGGTACCTCTTCATAGCACTGAATGTGGCTTAAAGTTATCCCCAACTTCGTAGAAAAGGGTTAATTTTTTGTATTTTTCTTCTTCAATATGGTCTTTCTTCAAGGAAAAAAAACCCCTACTACTGATAACTTGCTCTGGTCCTCTTTGGAGAGACATTATCATTTCATTTTCATGCTCTCACCACAAAATCCTTGGGTTTCCAACTTTGTCTATTAGAAGCCCTAATATATCGTAATTGTTTCTGAAGTATTTCTTTATTTATTTTCATAGGTTCAATCAATTTCTATTTTTTATGTTAGGGTTTCTTTGCGTGTGGATATAAGGACCATGAAAGGAAAATGGTGAATTCCACTTGAAGAGTTAAAATTGATACAAATCCTATTATGGAAGTTACTAGATAAATCCTTAAACAACAGGGTATATGACTTAGGATGAGAAAGTTTGAAGCCTCCATCCCAGGGATATCTTGGGATTACCCCACTTCATGACTTGTGAATTATGTGAAAATACTCAATGGTGTTGCAGAAAATTATCCCAAGCCTTCCTCTAATGAATATATGGGGATAACACCACTTAATAATTGAGACACCCCCAAAAACGTTTTGATGACACTATGGTACAATATCATGCCTAAATGGAAAGTCTCCCACACCAATATGATGCCATGAAATAGTGAAGGTGGGCCCCAAAAATATGTTGGTGAAGATATTTGCAAGATGATTGATTGAAGGAACAAATATATGCATAATATGTCCTCGACAATACAGATGAAATATCAAGGGGTGGGACCTTTTTTAGGAAGACCTAACTGATCAAGAATTATCCTATTCTAGAAAAGATGCTTTCCATATAGGATAGCACTAGAATACTCAACTTATGTAGAATATAGAACCATCATATATTGCTTCTTAGAACACCAGGAAATTGGCCAAAAAATAAGAATACACAACCAATTGTAGTTGGAATGATTCCCATCAACATTATCGACCTATTTTGCATTAGAGAATACTTGAAGATGAATAGGATTTCTTGATACACAGTGAATACCCATTTCGATGATGCCCCTCAAATTGCATAAAATACAATTCAATTCCCTACTAGTGACTCACACTAGGTACCTATAGATACCAAGAACTCAATCTAATAACAGAGGAAATATCTGGTTGAGTGTGAGTACCATAGAGAATACTACCCAATAAAGAGAGATAAATAGTAGCATCAAATAGAGGAGCGGGAAAATCACTTGAAACTTTATCCCAATGGAAAAAGGGGTGTTAATCATCTTAAAAGACTCAATCTTAATTCTTTGAAAAAAATCCAAAACATATTGAGGTTGAGAGAGAGAGAGAGAGAGAGAGAGAGAGATTTTTTGTGTAGACTAAGTAATATGAGTGCTTAGAAGGTAGCGAAGAAAACCAAGATTAATCATTTAAAACAAATTTTGAACCCTTAGCATTAGTTCTTTCGTCTAGGACCTCATGTTGTTGATATGAATCAATCACATCTAGCACAATAATAATTATTTGATTGTCTTGATGAAAAATATAGAGATTAGGCTCACTCTCACAATGATAAAATACACACCTAAGTAATAACTTATGGATATTATCGTAGCAAGTGTGAGGTGCCTTCTGTAGTCCATATAAATATTTCTTAAGTTGATACACTTAAACCTTCTTGAATAAATCATGGTGGTTGTTGGATATAGAATTTTTCTTTAATATCACCATGAACTAAATCACTTTAAATATCCATTTTATGAACCTTCCATATCTATGAAGCATACATATATAGAATCATATGGATAGAGTGAATCCTAGCAACCCAAGCAAATATTTCATTATAGATGTTGGATTACTAAGAGGGTGGGTGAATCAGTAATAGAGCAATTCAATCCTTTTTAACCACAATATGCAAGTGTTATATCAATGTAGCATTATCATACAATAGTTTCAGAGTAAATAAACAATTAAAAAGTGAGCAATCATACACATACATAGTACACCAGTGTTTTTACGTGGAAACCCAAAGCGGGATAAAACCACAAAATGTTTTTTCTTATATGTCTTTAAGAATTAGCGGGATAAAACCACAAAATGTTTTTTCTTATATGTCTTTAAGAATTACATTCATTGCAAGCACCAACTTCCTTTGCTTTCAAGCTGCAACTGAAAGGAGGCTCCAACCCCCTAATTTCTTAGGCTACAACCTGAGGGAAGCTCCAAATCCTCAATTCTCTAGATACAACCAGAAGGAGGCTACGACCCCCTATGTTCTCCAGCTACAACCACATGTTATTTACCCATCCAACTACCCTGATGTAGAAGTAGAATGATGGAACCATTGTCACACTATCATTGTGATATATACCACTGTAAAAACTTGTACCAAACAACCTATACCATAAACAAATGCATCAACCATGCACCAACCTGTACCATGAACAAGTGCATCAACCATGCACCAAACCTATACAAATAACATGTCACAACAACTTGTCGAAACAACCTATCACAACAATATGTCTCATCAATATTATCAACCAAATAATATCTACTCACCAAGATCAATCCAATATCAATCATTTAAAACAAATTTTGAACCCTTAGCATTAGTTCTTTGAGAGAGAGAGAGAGAGAGAGAGAGAGAGAGATAATATGAGTGCTTAGAATTTAGTGAAGACAACCAATATCAATCATTTAAAACAAATTTTGAACCCTTAGCATTAGTTCTTTGAGAGAGAGAGAGAGAGAGAGAGAGAGAGAGATAATATGAGTGCTTAGAATTTAGTGAAGACAACCAATATCAATCATTTAAAACAAATTTTGAACCCTTAGCATTAGTTCTTTAGTCTAGGACATCATGTTGTTGATCAAAATCTATCACACATAGAACAATAATAATGATTTGATTGTACAAGGATGCATTCTAGTGTTGAACTTGGTGATAAGAGCTTGTGTGGTAAGTAAATGTCAACAAGGAACAAGTTCACCTTTAGGAAGGAAAATGGGAGTTCGAAAGAATAGATAAAAAAAAATTAGCATAAGACTTGCAAGTTTTGGACTAGATTGAGGAATATATTCAACATTATTAAGTTATACAATTGTAGGGGAATTAGGAGGTGAAATAATTATAAAAAAATATACTTCAAGTGAATCAATAATAATATCACCATCAATTTCCAATTGATTTTTCATTGTAGAAAGAGTGATTGAGGAAACACTTTTGGGAGGAGAATCGTCATTAAAGTGTGGAGCAGAGAGATCCATTGAAACAATTTTCTAAAACTCTATAGAAATTAGTGGGAAAGATATCGATGTATGGTGAGATAGGAATTCATCAAATACCTTCATTCTATCACTTGATGAGTGGAGGGATTATATAGACAATATGCCTTTTGAAATTTCACTATAGCCTACCTGAACACAATAATCAATCTTAGGTTCTAATTTGTTTTTCTTTGCCTTGGGAATATGGGCCTATGCACTTGATGCAAAATTTCTAAAATGTTTAGTATTTCCTTGAACTACACAAATGGTAATCTAATGAATGATGTGAGCTACATAGACAATTGCTTCTCCCTAGAATTTTGACTCCATTTTCTTTCCTTGAAGCATACATTGAGTCATTTCCAAAATAACTTTAATATTCCATACACCTATTTCTTTGTAATATATCAAATAAATATATCAACCAATACCATCAACAAATCGAGGTTAATGGTTAATGGGCCTAATGGTTAATAACATGTGTTTCCTCCTAGGAGGTCACATATTCAAATCTAGAAGGGGGTAGGGTATGTACACCTCCATAGACTTTAACAGTAAAATCACTACGTGGAGGGGGATTCCCATACACCAAATTGGTATCTAGATTGACTGTGACCTTAAAAAATAGATTATTGTTATTATTATTCATTTTTCTGGAAATAAACCTTTTATTTTTCACATTTTTGAAACTTCATTGATATGTAGCATGTTGTGAATATATCTATGTAACTTCAACCATTAGTTTTTCAAACGTATGAAGGAAAACATTGACTTATATTTTTTTATGTCTCTATGGTTCATTTCTACATACAAAACAACATTTTATATTTTTTATATTTTTCAAATGTATGAAGGAAAACATTGAAAGTATAGGGCATTACTTATCACAAGTTTTATACTATTGAGACACCATTCCAAAAAATATCAAATGTTGTTTTGTATGTAGTAATGAACCAAATGAATGACAAATATACTATTGTTTGTAAGAGATAGTGATAGCAAGGTTAATCATTCAAAGTCAACAAATATTAATGGTGGATATTATAATATTTCAATCAATTAAATCAACACTAGTTCATCATCATAAATAAACCAGATTTGAAATATCCAAACAACGATGAGAAATGATCAAACTCAATGCATTTATTATTGGAATCATGAAGGCATTGATGTTGTCATCATTCATTAACCATATCATGCCATCAAAAACTAAGGGACCATAAGCCAATGATGTCAACTTCTGATTAGAACCAATATGGAAAATATGTGTTTGCAAATGACATACCAAGAACATAGATCTAGGACAACAAAATTATATAATTTTGAATATCAATAATATGATTATGAGTTTGTTATCCCTTGTGGTATGAAAATTTGTTTATCAACTTGGGTAATTTTATAACTTTAGGGTAGTGATAAAAATAGTGAACCCAATGAACCAATATAAATCCCAAATATCAACACTTAAGATGCCCTCGTCAACGAGTGTTTGGAATATATCATAGCTTGACAGTCAAATTTGAAATGAAAATGGAATTACTCGGTATATTTGCAGTATTCCAAGATCCATCTAATGATTGTGAATGTAAGCATCTACAAAAATCCAACAAAAACATAAAATGAATGATTTATCATTTAATCAGTGATTAAGAAGGATAAATAAAAATCATGTTTATCACTACACCAGGGTAAATTGCTACCAATTATAATAAGATCAAATGCTAAAATAGATATCAAGAATTTGTACACTTGTATTGAAGTGCATTAGTTTATATCATGTTTAAAGGTTTTTACCATTCAAACATAGGAAATACCATACATTCTGTAGTAAGTGACAGTCCATAAATTGGTGTGACATGGGCCCCAAAGACCAAGTTGTTCTACTATGTATCGTATAGGTTTAGTTGAGGGTGTGTTTAAGATGCAAAATGTATCAAACCATTTTCAAAAGAGCATGCATCAAAGGCATGTAATTTACCAGTTAGTTTATTCACCCCTGTCATGAGTGCTGGAGAACTAAAAATAGAAGATGTATTAGATCATATGTTGGGAGAGAGATCAAATTTATACAATGAACAAGTATTCAAACCCTCAAACAAATTGTTATACCAATGTGATGTTGGAACTAGAAACCAAATCAATCCAAGACCTCTTGCATCGATTCAATTTAGAATGTATTTAGGACATAAATTATGCTTAAATGTTGCAAGAATACTACCATGAGTTGATCATGAATACAACAAAATCCTGCTCAAATTTATGAGGTGCAATAGGTTGATAGAAAAATTCTAGATACATGGCGTGTTCCTTGCAAGGAACCACAGAAGTAAGGTCAAATCAGAAAACCCACCATAGTTTCTAAAGAGGGGAGATAAGATAAGATAATATAAGATAATTAAATTAGTGTCCAACAAATGAAAACAAAAGTAGGCCAATAGGAATAAGAGGTACAATGTGGGAGTGAAAAGAAACTCCTACATAAATACTAAAACTAACACATAATGAACTAAGTGTGTTTCTAATAGATAAATATCTATCCAACGAAGATATTCAAGAAGGTTTAAGTATAATAATGATGTTAAAGACTGAAAATATCAATGCTAAACAGAGGAGAGTAAGAACAAGTACGAAATTTTTTAGACAATGAATAGTTAATGGTTATGGGACTGTATTAGTAGACCATGAGGAGGCCTTCTCACGTTTATCACTACACTAGAGGATATTTCTACCAGTGATAATAAGATCAAATGCTTCAATAGATATCAAGAATTGGTCATATCACGTTTATCACTACACAAGGGAAGATTGCTACCAATAATAATAAGATCAAACACTACCATAGATATCAAGAATTTGTACACTTGTATTGAAGTGTATTAGTTTGTATCATGTTTAAAGGTTTTTACAATTCAAACATAGGAAAGACCATACATTCTGCAGTAAGTGGCAGTCCATAAATTGGTGTGACATGGGCACCAAAGACCAAGTTGTTCCACAATGTATTGTATAGGTTCACCTTAAAATATATCAAAACTCATACCATTATCCATCAAACAAACTTGGTTCAATTACCCAAACCATTGTGCTACCAGAATTCACTACCGAACTTTCTTCAAGGGTTGACATCAATGACAACCAACCCAATTAATCAACAATACAAATACCTTATTTATTTGAGAAATATTTCATAATGAGCCTATCCTTATTATTTTCAATAAACACCATATTTTTTATTATAGAATCATTCACAAACAACAATATTATAATACTTAGGTAAAGGAACCAATTCCCACTTTTGATTTTTTATCAGAAACCCATACTTGGCAATTATAGTTTCTTCCTATTTAGGGGAGTTATATGATTATAAGTACAGGGATCACTACCAGTGTTGACCTTGGTGATAATAGATTGTGTGGTATTTAAATGTCAACAATGACCAAGTTCACCTTTAGGTAAGAAAATGGGAGTTTGAAAGAATAGATAAACTCCATTTTTGCATAGGCCACACAATTTTTGGACTAGATTGAGGAATATCTTCAACATTATTAAGTTGCACAACTATAGGAGAATTAGGAGGTGAAATCATTATAGAAGAATATACTTCAATTGAATTGATAATAATCTCACCATCAATTTCCAATTGATTTTTTGTTGTATAAAGAGTTATTGTGGAAACAATTTTAGAGAGATCCACTGAAACTGTTTTCTAAAAATATATAGAAATTAGTGGGAAAGATATCAATGCATGATGATATAGGAATTCATAAAATACCACATACATTCAGTTTATCACTTGATGAGTGGGGGCATTATATAGACAATATGCCTTTAAAATTTCACTATAACCTACCAGAACACAATAATGAATCTTATATTCTAATTTGTTTTTCTTTACCTTGGAAATATGGGCCTATGCACTTGATCCAAAATTTCTAAAATGTAAAACAAAGGTTTTGGATCCATACAATTTATCATATGGATTCATACCTTGAACTACACAAATGGGAATCTAATGAATGATGTGAGATACCTAGACAATTGATTCTCCCTAAAATACTCCATTTTCTTTCCTTGAAGCATACATTGAACCATTTCCAAAATAACTTTAATATTCCATACACCTATTTCTTTGTAATATATCAAAGAAATATATCAACCAATACCATCAACAAATCAAGGTTAATGGTTAATGGTCCTAATGGTTAATAACATGTGTTTCCTCTTAGGAGGTCACATGTTAAAATCTAGAAGGGGGTAGGGTGTGTACACCTCCATAGACTTTAGCAATCAAATCGCTACGTAGAGGGGAGTTCTCATACACCAAATTGGTATCTAGATCGACCATGACCTTAGAACTTATATTATTATTATTATTATTCATTTTTCTGAAAATAAACCTTTTCTTTTTCATATTTTTGAAACTTCACTAACATGTACCATGTTGTGAATATCTCTATGTAACTTCAACCATTAGTTTTTAAAATGTATGAAGGACAACATCGACTTCAATTTTTTATGCCTCTCATAGCACTTGAAAGTATATGGCATTGTTTATCACAAGTTTACTATTATTGAGACATCATTCCACCAAAGATCAAATGTTGTTTTGTATGTAGTAATAGGGAAACTATGTGTTTGCAATGACATACCAAGAACATGGATCTAGGATAGAAAAATTATATCATTTTGAATATCAATAAGATGATTATGAGTTTGTTATCCCTTATGGTATGAAAATTTGTATATCAACTTGGGTAATTTTATAACTTTAGGGTAGTGATCCAAATAGTGAACCCAATGAACCAAGATAAATCCAAAATATCAATACTTAGGATTCCCTCATCAATGAGTGTTTGGACTAGATCATAGCTTGACAATCAAATTTGAAATGAAAATGGAATTTCTCAGTATATTTAGAGTATTCCAAGATCCATCTAATGATTGCGAATGTAGGCATTTACAAAAATCCAACAAAACCATACAGTGAGCAATTTATAATTTAAACAATGATTAAGAAGGATAAATGAAAATCATGTTTATCAGTACACCAGGGCAGATTGCTACCAATGGTAATAAGATCAAATGCTACAATAGATATCAAGACTTTTTACATTTGTATTGAAATGTATTAGTGTATATCATGTTTAAAGGTTTTTACCATTCAAACATATGGAAGACCATGCATTCTGCAGTGAGTGTCAGTCCATAAATTGGTGTGACATGGGCACCAAAGTCCAAGTTGTTCCACAATGTATTGTATAGGTTTAGTTGAGGGTTTGTTTAAGATGCCAAATGTATCAAAACATTGTCAAAATATCATGCATCAAAGGCCTGTAATTTACTAGTTAGTTTATTCACCCTTATCATGAGTGCTAGAGTACTAAAAATAGAAGATGTTTTAGATGATATGTTGGGAGAGAGATCAAATTTATATAGTGAAAAATTATTCAAACCCTCAAATAAATTGTTATACCAGTGTGATGTTGGCACTAGAAATCGAATCGTTCCAATACCTCTTGCATTGATTCAATTTAGGATGTATTTAGGACATAAATTATGCTTGAATGTTGAAATAATACTACCATGAGTTGATCATGAATATAAGAAAATCTTTATTAGATTTATGAGGTGCAATAGTTATATTTACGAGGTGCAATAGGTTGATACAAAAATTCTAGATACATGGCATGTTCCCTGCAAAGACCCACATAAGTAAGGTCAAATCAGCAAACCCACCATAGTTGCTAAAAAGGGGAGATAAGATAAGATAAGATGAGATAATTAAATTAATGTCCAACAAACAACAACAAAAGTAGGTCAATAGGAATAAGAGGTACAATGTGGGAGTGAAAAGCAACACCTACATAAATACTAAAATTAAACACATAAATAACTAAGTGTGTTTCTAAGAGATAAATATCTAGCCAAATAATATATACAACAAGGTTTAAGTATAGTAATGATGTTAAAGACTGAAAATATCAATACTAAACAGAGAAGAGTAAGAACAAGTAGCAAAATTTTTAGACAATGAACAATTAATGGTTATGGGATTGTATTAGTAGACCATGAGGATGCCTTCTCCTCCATTGAAATTTAATCCTCAAATTTCTATGTAGAAAACATACATGTGATTAACCATTACTCTACCATCTAAGAGATGCATCATATTCATTTCCTTTAACATGCATAGTCGACAATTTATTTAGGGTGAAGGTTTAACCAACAGAAGAACAAATTTCTCACAAATCTTCTACAATCAACACTCAAAAACCAATGTTGATCATGGTTGAAAAATCTAAGCACAAACATGCTTCTAGGGACAACTGACATAGCACTAATTGGCTAACCTACCTCTTGAGTTTCACCAGGGTTATCTTGTTCACCAATTAGTATTGGCTAACTCTTGTCAGTATGTATTGATATTGATAACAAACAACAATAACAACAATATTTTTTTACTAATTGGTTACACTACTTAAGAATACGATAATATGAAGATTCCTCATTTTTCTAGGGAACTTTATTCAAGAATAATCTCCTCAAAATCATCAAATGCTTTTTAAAAATGATAAAAGGTGCTTTCTCTCAAAATTACACTTTCGTTATAAAAGCAATTTTTTCCTTTAGTTACTTGCTAAATGGATTGCTTGTTTTTCACACAAATCACCTCAAGCTGAAATATAGATGGGCTCGCTACGACAAAATCCCTTATGCATGAACATTCAACTCATAATACCTAGATAGCATCTGTATGTGTCACATGGGACACATTTTGTCATGAGCTAAGCATAGGGCAAGTGGCAATTTTTAAATCAATGGAACCTCCCCAAGGCATGTGTCCTCCTCCTGTAGTCAACCAATTAACACATCTCCAACATGTGTCACATGGCACCCTCTCCACAAAGGTGCACCTTCCACCAATCATCAAATCTTCAACTTGGGTGCATTATGAAATACCAAAGTTCTTAGAGTCCTTTGAATGTTGACACTCACTTTGTTTTCTAGAAAGGTGACCTATGGCAGCTACTACTTTTAGAAAAAACAAAACTCACAAAAGCACCTATCCTTTGATTTCCACCAAAATTGGCAGTCATGTTGCTCACCATACCATACCCAAAAATTGTGTGACCATCTTGAAAAAGAAAAAAACAAAAAAAAATGAAAAACATGTCTTCTTTAAATGTCACCAAAATTGATGCCCATTTTATCAGCCATAAGGGGTATCTAGAAAATGTATGATCTATCCAAAAAAATGAAAAAAGGAGAAAAAACACTTAAGCACACTTTATATGAGCATTGATAAAACTAAATCATATCCACATCTCACAATCGGGTCCCCAAAATTGTAGTTCGTTGTCGGAAATGGGTAGTTACAAGACATATAAAATGGCTAAAAATAGCTACTTGACCTGATGCCCCCTGGAAAAAACTCATGCCTATATCTAACCCTCCAACTCATACGCATAAATATGGAACACACTTTGGCTGGAACAAATCTCTGCAATAGTGTACCAATATGGACAAGGTACTCGTGAACTATTGATGTAGAATCCACTGCCAATGTGTCCAGGAACTGTCAATGATTAATCCACTACTAATGTGTCCACACACCATTGTTTCCAAATTGAACAAGAGGATTGTGGAGAATTCCAACCTAATCTAAATGTACTCATGAACATGTGTTGGAACTTGACACTTGAATTTTCATGAGAAAATTCGGTGTCAACAAGATCGTCTTTGGAGATAATTATGCATGTCGGTTTTGGCTATATATTACTCTCTGTTTGTAATCTATGAAAAATTATAATTTATTTTAAGCACTTGTTCAACATATCATCCTTGGGGTATATTATAGTGTTATGTAGTACGTTCTAGTTATTACAGGCGGAACTTGTAATAAGTTGAGAAAATTGTGTGTTGTGATTTCAAAGGTCCTTTATATTCCAAAACTGGGCCATTTTAGGCCATCCAACAAGCATTAAAACAATAATAAAATAAGAATTATGTATTGGGTCAAATTATGTGTTCGGTCAAATTATGGCAGTTTCTGGCTTTGGCATTAGAAATATAGGTTCAAATTATTTATTGTACATAAATTATCCCCTTTTGCTAACTACTTTTTCTCATTTGGTGGAGTGTGGGTACATCTGAATAGGTACTTGTCATACCTATCATCCTCGAGTGAGGGAATTTTTGGAGGGAGGGGGAAAGTGTTATGTCCAACACATCTAATAGGGTGAGATCAACTAGAGGTGAAAAGGTCAGAAGAAAATTTTGTAGGTGCATCGAATTGTTTCTTGTTGAAGGAGGATCATGTTCTTATGATGATTAGAGCATAGGTGACGTCGAAGTTCCCTTGAGGTACAAACATATAGTAAGACAATGAGCACCCAATGAAATTCCTCAGTTGGACACTGATTTCTGTGTCAATGAGAGGATGTATCGCATTGCTTTGTCGTCCATACATGGTATAAGTGTATTCTCCATGGATGACATAAAGGTGAAAGATGAAGGACTTGTTGAAATGATGGAGTATGTCAAACCATGCTACAACTATGAATATTGGTTCAGGCTAGTCCGATATATGCCAAGTATGTGGAGATATGAAGTCGCTGCAAATTATATACAACTAAAAGACAACAATCACAATAAAGCAGTGAAGGTGTATATTGATGGAAGGCCAAAGGAGTTGGAGAATATTGCAAGGCTTATAAACAGTACAAGACCTAGGACAACAAGAAATAAACTCAATTGTATATTTGAGGGGCGTGAAGGAAATCATATATTCATATGTGAAATTAAAATAATAGTTGCAGGGGAAGAGTTGTTGGTCAATTACGATTTGAATTGAATTGATAGAGGCGCTACTATTATGGGGGTAATTATGTTCTACCAGTATACCCAACCTATAATTAATGTTTTAATTCTTGTATCTTTAACATACATTTTAATAATTGATGCTTCTTATATTATTTTCTAACATTATAAAATGTAATGTTTCTTATATTGTGGTGGGGTGATCATGGGAAGGCATTGACTAGCTCACAGTGGGTATAACAATGATTTTCATATAAATTATTGTTGACAATAATTTAATTCACATGTGTATTTGTTGATGTAGATGAGCACATCGTTGAAGAACGATGATGTGAGTGATGAAATATTTGATTTTGTCAACCCAATGCAAACAATTTGAAAGGCCTTGAGAAAGGAAATAGGGAAATCATTGAATTGGCTAGGTGTAAGCTAGCTACATAGGAGACTAAAGAAAGGATGAGAATTTTAATGTGGGATATAGAGCAAAGTGGGGTAAGCACATTTAAAAAAATTTATTATTTCTGACATATATTAATTTATAAAATTTTGTTTGATACCTTTATAAGAGCAATACTCAAACATTTTCTTTCTATAGGAATTTTTGGATCCGACGGGACATTGTTTGTAGTAGTAATGCACCAACCCCACGTCGTCCTAGCATGAGCCACATACCCATGAGGCTATTTTTCTCTCTTTTTGTGGCTCAGAAGACTAAAACTATTGGATCCCATGAGATGCCCCCACCACACATGCTAGACCGTGCACGTGATGGTCTACATGGTAAATCTCACGAGGATGATTCTCCAAAGAATTTTTATCCTGGAGAACCACATGTTCAAAGATCGGGAACAATCTCCATTATCTTTTTGGTGGAATATAACTTGGTTCCCTTGAAGATACAACAAATCCCAGGTATTTATGAATATCTTAAATAATTCCTACCATTTGATTGAAACCTGTGTCTTTCAGATTATTTTAATTTAATTATCATATTGGTTTGCAGGAAACAATGTTTTTTATAGGACCTTGCATGAAAAGGATTTATATATTTTTGGGCCCAACATTCGCACATGGTGGAATTCCCAGAATAAATATTTGAAAAACAATCTTATGAACCATAAGGTTGGCCTAATTGGTGATATGTTCAACAAATTTGAAATTACCTTGAGGGATGGTACATATTTGAAATATGTCAGAGATCAATATAGGGTTCAATTGTAAAAGAAACTTAAGTATGATCACCCTCTAGCCATTCTCAAGAGGGAATGGAAGAACATATAGGATGGCGCAAAGGAGAGTGCATTGAGACACGAAGGGAAGACACCACCTGGCCCCGCAAGGTAATATATGATATTTTGAATTGAATATGCTAAATTTTATTTAGTTCTACAGAAAAAATTGTGATATCTAACATACTTGAAACTTTTTGTAGGCTCCCAGAGACATCAAAAGAAACTAATGCAATATTAGAAAAACATGGGCAACACAAACTTGGCCAAGGTGGTTACCTGATATTAAAAGCTCGAATTGTAAGTACCAAACAATTTAACCATATTATTCATATCATCATGCAAATTTTATTTAATTGCATCCAATAAGAAAAAATCATGATCTTATGCGATGCAGGGGATACGTTCAACATTGTCACCACAGAAGAAGACTTGAGGGTCGGTTTCAAGTTCAACTTTAAAGAAGTGGTGGAACGTCAACAAAGGATGGGGCAGACAGAATTCGACCCTTCAAACGAGATGGAAAATAAAATGACAAGATTGTAGATGTTGATTACTTGTCAAATATATTGACGATTTATTTTACCCATCAATTAATGTGTCTATTTGTTTTAATCATGCAAGCAACGTTAGTTCATTCGACGGTCATGGAAAACAACCCCATGATTCTAGTGGTGTGCAGACCCATCAATGTATGTGTGTCTTTAAAATCAAATGTATAATATGACAATTATTAATATTTACTTGCAAATGGTGTACTTATAACTTGTTTCAATGACAGAACATGTAGATGAGGGTGCTCGGAGAGGAGAGGAACCGACGACAATCAAACTAATGGTGTCAACTACTCCTCCAAGTAAAAAACATAATAATGATATTTGTACTAATGAAACACTTCTATCAATAATAACTAATCATTTCCTTTGAACACATTTTGTTATTGTAGTGGATGCCCATGTACTGCATCAACATGCAAGTCATGCTACTAGAAGATGTACAATGCTTGAGATGACACATTGTCATCCGACATCAGAAGAGGGACCAATAGTTGAAGGGGATCAAGACAAATGTAATGATGATTTTCTTGTGAATTATATCGAAAATAAGAAATAGAAAAATAAGTGATTGTACATATTTAGAGGACAAAATTTATAAATATAATTTTTTTGTTTTGCTACCTTCTTATGCATTAACCTTATATATTTTGTATGTGTGTACCTTATTTCTTTCATTTACCTTTAATTCTTGTTTTTCTACTTGTTATGCATGATTCTTCCACCTTCAGGTGGTTGGACATGTTTAGTAGAGAATAAATTGTTCTTGAAACCAAGAGGATCCCATTCATGGGGTATTCCCCTTTAGTGTTTCTAGAGCGTCGTACATGTTTAATTATTATTCAGTCATATAATGTTTTAATCTCTTTAACAAATGGAACCTCATACATGTTTAGTTATTATTGAGTCATATAAACTTTTATTGTCTTTGAAAAATGCAACTTTGAAGGGTTGTCACCTCCACGATCGACAATGCATTTCCAACAAGGTATAAATTATTTTCTTCTCTTGCCTCATGAAATTTTCCTTCATTTCCTTGTATACTTA
>CBVK0100120793.1:0-11540 GCA_900067695.1 Picea abies
GTTAACCCCTAGATTTTCACCCTTAAAAATCTTGAGGGTTAAGAGCCAACATAGTTTATTTTGGATAGCATGTAAATATTTACCTAGATTGAGCATATGTATGAGCCAATGGTTGGTTCCCCTCAAAGACAGGTATATGACTGGTGTTGTGGTCAATTTTGCTTCAAAGATAGAGCTAGCACAATTTTGACAAGGGCTTGAGAGAGATTTCTATTTTTAACAAGTGCCCCACATTTTAGGAGATAGTTATCAAAGACTCATACAACAATTTTGAGCTTGCGGTGTTGGTTTATGCATGATTCTGAGCCCGATGACACATTTTCCAAGGATCAAGTAGGCACATTTTGTTTTTAGCAGGTTTAAATCCAAGCCTCGGATTAGGATTCTAAGCGTACAATTTTGACCCCTGAGACATTTTGAGTCTATTGGGACTTTTCCGGGAGGACATGTCAGTATATCTATTTTTAGTAGGTGTAATAATAGGGCTCGCATGTCAATTCTGATTGCATATTTGGAATCCTTATGGAAAATCGAATCCTATGAGTATTCTATCATTGACATGCAATAAGATTATATTTTTAGCAGTGTCTATTTTTAGACATTTGACAATTGGCAGTGGTCTCCTAGTCATCTCAGACATATTTGGTAGCTCCTTAATTTTTAGGGCCAAACTCCTATTTTTAGCAGCTTCTATTTATAATAGGGGTGGCCGCCTCCAAAGGTTACAAGTGGCAGAGTCATATTTCGACAAATGGAAAGATGAAAGTGTGATATGTGGCACTTGGATGGTATAATTATTAGAGGGGGCACAATTTTCAAGAAATAAGGCATTTAATTAATTAAAAGGGTGTGTGGGTGAATTGGTACATCTGATAAATTTATGTGTTTGAGTTGACTAAAGATAAAATTTACCTTTCATACACATGCTCCCTATTTCTTAATTTATATTCCCTAATCTCATTTAATGCACCTCCTTTTCCCTATTTTCTAGCATTAATGCACCTCCATTTTCCCTAATTTATAGCATTCCCCTTTTCTCTATTTTATAGCATTAATGTGCCTTCATTTTGTCTATTTTCTAGCTCATTATCCTAATGAGCCTCCATTTTTTCTATTTTCTAGCCTCCACCTTTTTCTCTCCTTATTTCCTAGCACATTGTCTTAAATAAACTTCCATTTTTCCGATTTTCTAGCTCTCCCTAATTTCTATCACATTGTCTTAAATGAGCCTCCCTTTTTCCTATTATTTAGCATCCTTCTCTTCCTTATTTCCTAGCATTAATGTGCCTCCCTTTTTCCCTAGCGCATTAATTATTTTCCTACCCTTTCCTAATTCCTAGCACATTACTCCCATTTAAATATATTGATTCCCTATTTTATTATCCTCATTCCCTATTTTTTCCTAAGTCCATGCACATGTATCTTCCTCCTTCATGCACACTTCTCCATACATTATCCCACACGTGTGCATGCATCCATCTAATTCCTTCACACACTTTTCACTTCCATTAATTAACTCGTGCGCTTTCAATGTGGCATGCCTTATTTCTCCCTTCTACTTATACTCCATTTTATCCATGTATATTTCCCTTTATTCTACCCATGCACACTATATTATTTACCATGTGCATATTTGTTCATGTTTTATCCTCATGCTCCTATTTCTTTTCCTCAAACCCTCACATGTGTGGTGTTAACTCCCCCTTCTTCAATTCTTTACCCTCTCATACCCTCTCACTCATATTTTCTCCCTCATGTGCATTCTTACCTCACTCACACTCATATTATATTACACATATGCGTCTCATGGATCTATATATTGGAGAGGTATCCTCAGTGTTCATGGTCGGATTTTTGTAGCAGCATACATACTCTCTTGTCTCTTCTCTCATTCTTCTTCTAGCTTTTAGCTTCTAGTTCTTTGTGAGAAGATAACCATTGTACAAGTTCGTGTGCTTATATTCTATGGTGCAATCATCCCTTTGGAAAGTCATTAATAAATAAGTGTTGTGCTTGTATCGATCTTTCGTTTATTGT
Organism: Picea abies; assembly: GCA_900067695.1. Taxonomy (NCBI): domain Eukaryota; kingdom Viridiplantae; phylum Streptophyta; class Pinopsida; order Pinales; family Pinaceae; genus Picea; species Picea abies. Next base: position 2,038 of record CBVK0100120793.1, read on the forward strand.
CGATATTGTGATCTTACTTTGTGCATTGAATAGTAGTTCTTAGCCGCTTATTGTGATTAATTTTGATCTTTTAAGTGTGCTTTATTTTCCCTTTCTATTCATCTTTCTGTTGCTAACACTGTAGGGATCCCTCAAAGTGAAATAAATTATCTTTTTCCTAACGTCTTGGGTGGTTTTACACATTTTCCAAGGCACTTTTGGCTATTTTTTTTTATATTTTATTGCAGAAAATCAGACTCAAACAAGCAACAAGGTACTTAGGGGCACGCCCCTAAGGTTGGCACGCACTAGTCTAAACGGAGAGGAGGTTTTTCGGTGACACTTAGGGCATTCTCTCCTTGAATTAGCCCCTTTTTCATCATTGATTTTACCTTATATCAAATCTGTTTGGAGGGTGAAAAAGTGTGATACCAGGTTGGCAATTGAACCTCCCTCCATTCGAATATTCTAGAGAAGACGGGTTTTGGGGGGTGTCCCACAAGGTTTTCCTTTAAAAAATGCAAAGGACGATGAAGAAGTGTAGAATATTTGTGGCATCCTCAAGGAGAATTTATCCATGACAACAAGAGGGATGAAGAAACATGCCAACCAACATATTTTAGAACACCACTTTAAGATAGAAGATATGGTCTTTGTACATCTCCAACCTTACATGCAAATGAATCTATGGAAACAGGGTCAAAATATGTTTCAACCCAAGTTTTATGGTCCCCACAAAGTGAAAGCAAAAATGGGTGAAGTTGAATTTTCACTAAACATTCCTAACAAAGGAAGGTTCCTTTATGTTTTTTTTTTTTTTCATGTATGAAGAGGAAATTGTGCAATAACATTATTCCCCAAATAGAGCTTCCTCTCACTAATAAATAAGGCAAGTTAATTATGGAACTTGAGAATATCCTTGAGGTAAAGGTTAAGAACCCTCTAAAATAACAAATTTCACTATAAAATTAAATGGAAGAACCTTCCATTAAAAGAGCCAACATGAATTCCCAAGGGTTAGCTCAAATTTCACTATAATATGGAATGTTGTGTAGTTCCCCGGTTTGATTCCCATAGGGTTAAGTGCATTATGTCTATGTCACTTGCTTTACATCAGTTACCATCCTCAAAATGGGGAGAAGTGTCTTGAAGTTTCTTGAGGATTTATTTCCAAGGAAAAAAAAGAGCCAACATGGGAGACAAAAGAGTTTCTACAACATCCCAACCTATAGGTGTTGTAATGGACCATATAGGCCATTGACCAAAAGAAAGGTCCATTCTTAATTCATCTAGTCTAGCTAGTGGAAAAAAAAATTGTGAATAAATTGGGTTGTCATCCCCTCTTACAGTAATAACTTTATGACTTTATGATTAAGTATAGCTAGAATTCCTTTTGTAACTTCTCTTTCAAAAATCATTTTGAAGGCCAACATGGGAGCTACACTATCAAATTTTGGAAATAAGATGTTAATATATCAAAATACATTTTTTTCATTTTTTTAGCTATTGTATTGTGTATTTTGTACAAATAATGGTTAAAATGCTCATTTTCGATGTTTTCAACCAATTATCAAAGAGAAAAGTATGTTGTATATCTAAAGATGTCATCTTAATGTGTAATTACATTTTGTACATAACTTATTTTGTATGTAAACTCACGATTTTTAATAATGTATGGATATTTGATCTTTGTGCATCATATTTCAATGAAAAGGCCGCCTCATGTATTTTAAACTATCAATACAACAAAGTTCTTTTGAAGAGCTCTTATCCAAAACATTTAGATGAACAAACACCTCAATACTCATGTTTTTATCTTTTACTCTTCTTATTATGATCTTGTATCTATGAAATTTGATTGTTTTCAAAGTATATATATATATATATATATATATATATATATATATATGCTAATTGGTAAGTTCATTGCATGTCGGTGTTTATTTTTTGAACTATTTTATACGTTAATCAATAGAAATAAATAAGAATGTTATTTCCATTGTGGGATTTCTATTGTTGTTTTTCAAAATTGCTTGGGTACCTTAATAATTTAATTATGTTTTGTTGTTTGATGGCTACAAGCAAGAAAAGTTCACACAATGTTTCCGAGACACATTTTAGCACTAAGATGGCATCCTTAGAGTTCTTGTCGTCATTAAGTGTCACATCCTTTGGTTTGCAATAATTATGGTTTCATGTCATACACTAAGCTACCCTTCCTCCTTTACAATGTGCTTATATGCATGAGTATGTTCCATGTTNNTACCCTTCCTCCTTTACAATGTGCTTATATGCATGAGTATGTTCCATGTTTAGTTGCTTGTTAAATTCTGTAGAACCGATAGAGTTAAAGGGTCGAGCATGCCACATCATTGCATGATATTATTGCAAGATAAGGGACATTTTTTTCATTAGATACTTAAATAAAACTAGAATTATCATGTTGTTTATACAATAGAATAATGCATCTAACTTAATAATAATATAATTTTCATGTCTTATTTTATATTATTCTAACATGCATATTTAATCAAGCATTTTTAATTAAATATATATAATAATATCCATTTGCTATTATTAAAATAATTCAAGTTTTATAAGAGATTTGGAGCCATAAATTTATTTGAAATTTTGTATTTCATGCAATAGAGTATGTTATTCCATTAGTCTCAAGGGTTAGCTTAAGCGGTCTTGAGCCAGGCACGAGTTCTCTCCCCCAATGATCAGTTGGAGAGGTCACGGATTCGACTCTCTTGATCCCCTCGGGGTGAGGCTCCATAATCAGGGCCGATAGTTTACCCTGTTTACCATCCATAGATCATGGAGAAGTACTCGACACAAATATTTTTCACAAATTTTATGAATATTTTTCACAAAATTTATGAATATTATATTGGACCAACTTATATTGTTTGTTATGACAATGTTAGGCACATACATTACACATACCTTTATGTCATAGTTGTAAAATGTACCTTGCCTCTCTTAATGCAATAACATACTCTATTGCATGGAATACCAAATTTCAAATAAATTTATGGCTCCTTGTTCAAATCTCTTATAGAATTTGAGTTTTTTCACTAATATCAAATGGATATTATTATAGATATTTAATTGAAGATGATTGATTAGATATGCATATTGGAATAATATAAAATAAGATATGAAAAATATCTTATTATTAAGCTAGATGCATTATTCTATTGTGTAAACAACATGATATTACTAGTTTTATTAAAGGATATAATTAAAAAATGTGTTTTATCTTGCAATAATATCAATAAATTATTTTCCAATCTCTTCAAAGAAGACTCTTGAGCCACAATTGTTGAAGTAATAATTCTCTCCAACTCTTTCCCTGGTTTTGTAAACAATGAAGACAATTTGGAGTTGATGAAAGAAGTTGGAAAAGATGAATTGCACCAAACCTTACAAAACTTCCAAAGGGACAAAAGCCCAGGACTAGATGGCATATCTATGAAATTTTTCCTAAGATGTTATGAATGCATTGAAGAAGAATTAAGAAGGGTGGTGGAGACCATTAAAAACATAGAAAAAATGCTTGAGGCTTATAATACTACCTTCATTGCTTTGATCTGAAAATAAGATAACTCGACATATTTTGAAAAGTTTCGGCCAATATCCTTATGCAATTGTATCTACAAAATTATTTCAAAGGTCATAGAAAGAAGAATAAAAAAGGTTTTATCAAAACAAATCTAGAGTGAGTAGTTTGGGTTTCTGGAAGGAAGAAAAATCCATGAAGCAGTTGGGATAGCACAGAAAATCTTTCACTCGATAAAGACCATAAATCAAATATCTATGGTACTCAAAGTGGACATGTCCAAGGCCTATGATAGGGTAAGTTGGATTTACCTGATATTGATCCTCATCCACTTAGGTTTTTGTCATAACTTTGTTGTATGGATGATGATTTGCATTACCTCTGTGTCCTTTTCTATCCTAATCAATGGGGAAACATATCCTTTCTTCAATCCAGATAGGGGTATCATATAGGGATGCCCCCTCTCCCATCTCCTATTTATGCAAATAGTGGAAGGGTTTAGTAGATTATTGAAAAAGGCATCTACAAAATGGTAGCTTTAAAGGGATTTGCATTGGTCATGCATGTGATATCACACATCTCTTGTTTGTAGATGATATTCTAATTCTCTGTGAAGGTTCTAGAAGGATAGTCAAGAAGTTCAAAAATATATTGGATGTTGGCGCAGGCCAATTTTGGGGAGAATCAATGAAGTTTTGAAGGAATCAAAGAAGAGCTGGAAAATAGGGGAGTGCGTTGGAAATAGAAGAAAAGAAGCATTGAAAAAAGAGGAAAAGCAACACCGAGAAAAGCAGTTACAATGTGGACAAACTGTTGCGGAAAAGTTGGAAAGTGGAAAAGCACTGATTTGGAGCAACAGTTGGATCAAGGACCAATCGATATTAAGTCAAGAAGAAAGTAGACATACCTAATCTGCTTAGGGTTAGGGTTTTTGTAAGGGATTTGTCCCAATTTTTGTATAAGTAGAATGTATTAGGACGATGAGATGTTGGTCCTTTTTGTTAGCGAGTTAGCCATTTCAGATAGTCTATTAGTAGAGTGGTGAGAAGTTCTTGGAGTTGTGACAGCTATTTCGATCTGTAGAGATCAAATGTAATGAAGGAAGAAATGTACAGTGCACATCACTGGCTTTTGCGAGAATATGAATACAGAGCCAAAGAGACAAATGTTTGTGGACGTAGCCCCAGGGGGGGTGAACCACGGTATATCTGTGTTTTGTGTGAATGTATGCAATGTTTTTTATTGTATTTGGTTTAGTGAGTTTATGATAAATATGTTAATTGATAAAGGTTATATTATTGTGCACTAAGGAAAGAGTTGTAGAATAGCACTAGATGAATGAATGTTATAGCTAGTGTTTAGATATGAAGCTTGCAGTACAATAGATGAATATTTATCATGGAATACATGTGGTTATAATGATTAGTGAAGTATGTTGGTCATATACTGTGTCACTAGTAAGAGTTAGAGTTAGCATAATATATGGGTATTCGAGGGTTAGAATTTGAGTGGATCTAATGCCTTTAAGAGAGAAACACATCCCATCCCAAGGTTGCAGAAATATGAGTCCTACGACCACCCATAGAATCCATCTCAGGTGAGACTGCACAGTGCACTCTATGTGATGTGTTTCCTTCTGGTATCTAGAAGGACTGATGGCAGAAGGGAAGTTGGTAATCCTATAGTCAGAACCTGGGTCAGCCCATAAGTGAAAACTAATAATGGTTTCGTTGTCGGTTGGAACTCGGAAGATTATATCAGGAGGGATGTATCACGCAGTATAGTGCGAGGGTTTAAGAAAGGGGATGTTTTTAGGTTGTAACCCCATGAAAGCAGAGATTGAAAGATGGTTGACAGTCTAGGAACTAGAGTTTTCCCATAAAGATAATAGAAGTTCTAGGTTTAATCCAAGACAGTATTTGGAGAGATACCTATTCAACAAAATACACGAGAGTTTATTTAGTGATTTTCCCACACTATTGTAGGAGTGGATAACACGGTTGAAAGACACCCATCCAACAAATAGAGTTAGATCAGTGGAGTGGACAGAAGAAAGTATCGTGCGGTTGAAAAAGGTAAATAATAAATTCACGCGTGTAGTAGATTTCTAGATAGACAACATTATAATGGGGTATATCATTGAGTTTGCAGTAGATACATCAAAGTCTTATAGTGTAGCAGAGCAGGACTTTCTTAAGGGTCCAAGTGGAAGTTACATCAGGTCATTGTACACTTTGATCAAGAGATTATTACATGATAAAGGGGTATTAACTATGGAATCAGACAACGACACTACCCTGCGTGCATGGGGGAGATAGGGAAAACATTGAGGAAGGTCTGAGATGGAGGCGAACATGGATAAAGAAGAGCGTAGTAAAGAGAAATATCCCATAATGATGGATCAAGAGGAGATCCAGGAAATTATGCAAAAGGCAGGAACGACGTGCAGTGGCAGATCCTACCAATATAATCTTAATAGGAAGAAAAGAGAAGTAGCCAAGAGGGAAGGCTTGGAGAGTGATGAGGAAGATGTAGAGGATCTTCGTGTTGTGGAGCACATTGAAGAAATATTGTGCGCCACATATGAAAGAAATACTATATGAGCAAGATCTAATGAGGAAACAAATACCCATGTCCATATCTGAATCAGTGTAGAACCTACAACCCCATGTATGATTAACACATCATCAAAGAAATATTTGTTTAGAGAACCAGTGACCGACGGTCAGAGGAAGCTAGGATATCATAGTAAAAGTGAGGGTACAAGTGGAAGTACCAACAACAGTAAAGGTACAAGTGGAAGGACCAGTAGTAACACCAGTGGGATTTCAAGTCCGAGCAACAATACATAGATAGTAGTATCGTGCGGAGCAGGTACAACACATTCAACAATGGAAAGCGTAGATAGAGTGAGACTATGCAGTGGACTATATGCGTTGTGTTTCCTTCTGGTATCCAGAAGGGCTGATGGCAGAAGGGAAGTTGGTAATCCTGTAGTCAGAACCTGGGTCAGCCCATAAGTGAAAACCAATAATGTATTCGTTGTCAGTTTGAACTCAGAATATTAGATTGGGAGGGATGTATCATGCAGTATAGCGCGAGGTTTTAAGAAAGAGGATGCTTTTAGGTTGGAACCCCATTAAAGCAGAGATTGAAAGATGTTTGATAGTCTAGGAACTAGATTTTTCCCATAAATATAATAGAAGTTCTAGGTTTAATCCAATACAATATTTGGAGAGATATGTATTCAATGAAATACACGATAGTTTCTTTAGTGAGTTTCCCACACTATTGTAGGAGTGGATAACACGGTTTAAATACACCCATCCAAAAAAAAGAGTTAGATCAGTGGAGTGGATAGAAGAAAGTATCACGCGGTTGAAAAGGGTAAATAATAATTTCACGCGTGCAGTAGATTTCTAGATAAACAACATTGTAGTGGGGTATATCACTGAGTTTGCAGTAGATACATCAAAGTGTTACAGTGTAGCAGAGCAGGAGTTTCTTAAGGGTCCAAGGGGAAGGTACATCATGTCATTGTACACTTTGATCAATATATTATTGCATGATAAAGGGGTATTAACTATGGAATCAAACAACTAAACTACCCTACGTGCATGGGAGAGTTAGGGGAAACATTGAGGAAGGTCCGAGATGGAGGCAGAAATGGATAAAAAAGAGTGCAGTAAAGAGAAATATCCCATTATGATGGATCAATATGAGATTCAGGAAATTATGCAGAAGGCAGGAATGACGCGCAATGGAAGACCCTACCAATATAAGCTTAATAGGAAGAAAAGAGAAGTAGCTGAGAGGGAAGGCTTGGAGAGTGATGAGGAAGAGGTAGAGGATATTCATGTTGTGGATCACATTGAAGAAATATTGCATGCCACATATGAAAGAAAGACTAGAGGAGCGGGATATAATGAGGAAGAAAATACCCTTGTCCATATCTGAATCAGTGTAGAACCTACAACCCCATGTACGATTAACACATCAGCAAAGAAAGAGTTGTTTAGAGAACCAGTGACTGGCGATTAGAGGAATCTAGGAGATCAGAATAGAAGTGAGGGTACAAGTGGAAGTACCAGTAGTAGTACAAGTAGTGGTACAAGTGGTAGAAAAACCAGTGGGAGTTCAAGTCTAAACAACAATACACAGATAGTAGTACCACGCGGAGAAGGTACAACACATTCAACAATGGTAGACGTAGATCCAACAATAAGATTACCATAGTTTCATGGGGATGGATCAGAAGACCCAGAAAATCACCTACTTGTGTGTGAGTGAATATGGGAAGCGAAAAGAGTCACTGATGAGGAAAAAAAAGTAGCGCAGTTAGCAAAAACATTCAGAAACCGCACCCTGGATTGGTATATGAGTCTAGCAGTAAACAATCCACAGGGTGCATCGCGAACAGTAGAAAAAATCAAGAAGGCATTGATCACTAAGTTTCAGAGGAAAAAATCAGAGGATCACTTTATGATTGAGATGATTGAGGTTACACAAAAACCAAGAGAATCAGTATGGGAGATTGATCATAAATTCAAGACATTGAAAGGTAAACTGAAGTATCCCATTTCTGACATGTAGCACAAACATTTGTTTATAAATTCTTTGTTACCACATTTTAAATATCCATTGAGACAATAGAAATTTCAAACCTAGGAAGAGGCATTGTAAGAAGCGATGCAATTAGAGGAGAATCAATATAAGAAGACAAATCCATCTATCGATGAGTTGAAAGAAGATCTTAAGAACTTGACAATGCAATTGAACTAGAATAAAAGTAGGGAGAAAAGAGAAGCAGTGTGGTGTACCCTGTGCAAATCAAAGGGACATCACAAGAATGAGTGTCCAACGTTTGTGCAGTACCTGTAAGTAAGGATGCCAAATCCATTGCCTACAAGAGGGTCTTGGTGTGAAATATGTAAGACATATGGGCATGATCCTTATCACCGCCCTATGATGCAAAACTATAAGACAGAACTGAAGAATATTTTCTATAACTTTTGTAAGTCAGTGGGACATGAACCATGGAGTTAATGAAGGAAAGAACCTCAGATGCATATAGCATGTAGGATGAATTTATGGAAGGACAGACTGCACTACATTTTGGAAATGCACAACAATTTCAAGCAGTGCCACAGTTCCAACAATCTTCGTAGTATAATCAGGAAACATAGTATCATCAACAGAAGATGGGTCCATAGGGGGACATAGGAGGATTCAGAGGTAGAGGAAGAGGAGGAATGGGAAGAAAGAGTCACTGATGAGGCAGCAAAAGTAGCGCAGTTAGCAATAACATTCATAAACCGCACACTGGATTGGTATATGATTCTAGCAGTAAACAATCCACAGGGTGCGTCGGGAACAGTAGTAGAGATTAAGCATGCATTGATTATGGATTTTTAGAGGTTGAAATCGAAGGATTAGTTTATGAATGAGATGATTGAGGTTAGACAAAAACCAAAAGAATCCATATGGGACATCAATCAAAAGTTCAAAACATTGAAAGGTAAACTGAAGTATCCCATTTTTTACATGCGACACATACAATTGTTTATAGATTCTTTGTTACCACACTTCAAATACCCATTGAGACAACAAAAATTTCAAAACTAGGCAGAGGCACTGCAAGCAACGATGCGGTTAAAAGAGAATCAGTATAAACAGACATATCCAGCTATAGAGGAGTTGAAATAAGATCAAAAGAGTTTGACAATGCAATTGAACCATAACAAAAGTAGGGAGAAAAGAGAAGCAGTGTGGTGTACCATGTGCATATTAGAGGGACATCACAAGAATGAGTGTCCAACATTTGCGCAGTACATGGGAGTAGGGATACCAAATCCATTGCCTATAGGAGGGCCTTGGTGTGAAATATGCAAGTCACATGGGCATGATTCGTATCACTACCCTATGATGCAAAAGTACAAGACAAAACCAAAGAGTACTT
>CBVK0100120841.1:0-18658 GCA_900067695.1 Picea abies
AAATTGAATCCAAAATCTAAGCTTATGAATGAAACAAATTCCTCCTTCACTGATGACTGTAATAGGATGGCCATAGGATCTTGAAAACCATGAAAAATCATTTCTTCTTGATGAAAAAAAACATAAATACAAGCCTCTTTCATAAGTGTTTGTTGTTCTTTCTCGATTTCTTCAGTTATGCGAACATTTTCAAATGCAATGGTAGCAATAGGTTTGTCTACTCTTCCATCCATATCAACAAAAGCATTCATACATTCTTGAACATATTAAAATATGACAACCATATTATGTACATCAAGGATATCCTCTTGTTCATAAAACAATTATGATTTGGTTTTATTAACCTTCTGGAAATTTGGTTGAGGACTACCATTTTGACTTTCAAATGAATGAATGGAAATAATTTCCCTCTCATAATCTTTTTGAAAATGTGAAAAGTTAACAACATAAACTATTTCATAGTCTAGATTTCCTATGGAGGCATTTTCAAAACCATCATTTTCAAAGGAATCAAATAAAACAACTGCCTCTTCATTATCTTTTTGTATTTCTGATTGAAAAGTGGCATACATTGTTTTGTTGCTTTCCTGAAACTCTATGTCATTTGTTTTTTCATTGCTTGAAGTATCCATAGATGGAGTTTTAGAATCCTCATCCATTTCTAGGCCACTTAGAATTTGAACAAACGCATCAGTCACAAGGGAAGAAAGACAACTTTGAAACACTTTGTCTCATTGAATATCTTCATCAGGTTCAGGAGAAGGAAAATGAATTTTAACAACAATTTCTTGATCAACTTCATCTTCAGCCAAAGGAGTGGCTACTATTTGTTGTTGGGATGAATATTCATAAAGGGATTCTACGATTTCATCATTCATACACTCTTAATTACCAAAAACGTTTTCAAGGTACTTAATGAAATGTTAAAAAAATTCACAACAATCTTCAAAGACCAAGAATGGAGGGTTAGATTGTCCATAAGGCTTAAAGAATGTTATGTGGAAATCCTTAAGAGAGTATAATCTGCTTGGTTTTAAACCTTCATACCATAATCTTGATTTCCCCTCTAGAGTATCCATAACCATTTTCATCAAACAATGCTCATGATTCGTGCCCATGATTTGACGTGAGGTCATGAATTAAATATTGGGTTAAATATTAATATAAATATTTTAATATAAAAATATTTATATTAATAATAATAAACCAGTTTTTCCATTTTTTAAGGACTTCGGGCATATGAGGCTTATCACATGATTTTGTGGATAGGATAAGGGTGATTAAGCTTAATAAAAGGAATATTTTTAATTTTCCACGAGAATATGATAATAAGGGTAAAAATGAAGGAAGTGATGGAATCGAGAGATTTATATAAGCATTAAGGATAGATATAAGTTTGGGATATTTTCCAATTTTTAACTCATGGAGGACATGACTATTTTGGATCATTAGTCGAGTGAAGGATTTAGCTAATGGGAGCTTGAAGGAGCTGGTTAAAATGTTTTAAAATATGAGTGGGAAGATAGCACAAGGACAATATGCTTTGAAAAAACTAATGCAAATTAGCATGTGATAACATGTTCGATGACCAAGGGTTAGGTCGATTGATTTAACAAGGTGTTAGAAGTGGTTTGCAAGAGAAATGACCGATGATCGATGGGCCGATGGTTAGGCATAAGACAAATTGGTGAGGAGTTTCATTTGCCAATGATAATTGTTGAATACCAACGATCAATGGTTAGGTCAGTCGGTTTAGCATTGTGTATTGAATCAGTTCTCAAGGGCATGGACCAATGGTTGACAGTGAGGTAAACAGTTTGGGTAAAATGTTGCACACATCTAAAGGAAAGTGTTGATTGTTGAGCATCAATGGAGCTCAAATCAAGGATTGAGATTACACCTGATTTGATATCAACAAATTATATTTAAATGGTTGTTAGAATATTAAAATAGTCTATTTTATATGAAATTTTTGAATTTGTCATATTTTTGAAGGTCGTTAACTTGCAGGGAAATTTTGAGGGGATAAACAATGTTTTGAGAAGTTCTAATTTTTGAGATTGTAAGTGTCATAGGAACCACATAAAATCCTTTTGGATTAAACAAAATATCTTGGGGAGATATTTCCAACAAGCTAATCTATTTTCAAAACAGAGCTCATATGAGAAAGTTATAGCCAAAATAGTAAGGGAAATATTTTAGTGTCAGATTACTTCTAAAGGGAATAAATCATTGATCATAAGTCCGTTTAGGGAATAGGAGAGATATCTAGAAATAATATGATGCATAGAATAAAACCATGGAACTATATTTAGGATATGGGTATGTAAAAATGTGGAGAAATAAAAATAAGACACCTATAGCATACAAGGGTAAATTGAGTAAAACAATAAAAATTTCTTCAAACAATAACTTTCATCTCAGAGCTCAAAATTGAGAAAATGAATAGTCACTAGAAAAATATTGAGGAGGGGAATAGACATATAAACCCATAATTTTTATTTGTAAAATAAAATTTTCCATAAATTAATAAACATATTTATGTAACAGTAAAGGAGTGCAAATTGCAGCATGTAAATGTTGTAACTTTTCGCTCAACACTCGGATTGAGGAATGGGTACATCCATTGGAAATATATTTTGATTTGGTGAATTTTTTCCTTCATAAATTTTGATAAAGAGTAACTGATATTTTAATTGATGAAATGTTTTATGCTATGCGTGTTCTAACAATAATTATTACATACACATTTCTTGCAAAATTAGAGATATAGGAAATAAAAATTGGTTCTTATATGAGGATTAAAGTCATGAAATATTCTCATGTATATTATAGAAATCAGGAGGATATCAAAGGTATTCATGTTAGTATAGGTAATTCCATGAGAGAGTCTAATGGGAGAAGAAATAGACAGGATTCTGTAAATATGAGAATACTGCATAGAAAAGTGCAGAGCTATAGAGATTCTAATGAAAGGATTATGAAGGATCAAGAAGAGATAATTTAAATTTTTAATATGTTACATACGTAAGTTAACAAATACTCTGGGACCAAGAAAACATCTAGAGTTAGAAAAGTGACTGCATCTAGATCCCATAGTAAAAGGGACGATCATGGGAATGAAAAGAAGTCAAGAAGAATGTGAATGCACCATTATTATCCAACGAATCCACTAGAATAACTCATGCATGTTTAGGGCTATGGATCATCCCAAGTATGTATCCTATCTGGAGAAAAAGTAGAAGGCCTAAGGAAGATATCTTACAAGGTGAGATATGTAAAATTAAGCCATAAATTTCAATGGTGAGCACAAAAAAGGAGAAGGTGTGGCCTAACTATTGGAAATGAAGAAATATTTCCATCTTCCTGATTACCCCTCAAGGGTAGAAGCTATAATTTCAACCTACCACTTGAAAGGAAAGGAAACCATGTGGTAGTGTCAGCTTAAGGAATCCAATCACCTTGGTGAGAAGAGGATCTCATGGAGGAAGTTCAAAGGATGTTTCCAGGAGAAATATTTTTGTGATAATTATTATGAAAGAAATATAAAATATTTCTTTTAACTAAAGTTGGTAACCATGTCAATAGACGAATACGAGAATATGTTATTTGAATTACGGAAGTATGTATACTTCAAAAATGATGAGAAGGTCAACATACAAAGATGTATAAGTTGGTTACCTTCTTTCTATAGTGATAAGATACAATATAATAAACCCAAAACGTTGGAGCCGAAGATAAGGAGAGACAAGCATCTTTATGACCAAAGTAGAGGAAAACCGATTTTCTAGAAAGCTTGGAATTACAAGAAGAAAGGGAAAAAGGATTAGAGGAATAAATTTTCTAGGACACCTTTTTTCAAGAATAATTCCCAAGAAAATAAGTAAGGTTAGTCATCCCAAAATGGGCACAAGACTGTATATTCATTTTGGAAAATGCCAAGGTAGCAGCCAGTGCAATGTTGGGGATGTGAGGGAAATAACTTATATCAGGACTGCCCTCACAAAGGATAAAGAATGAGAACTTTCCAAAATAGTAAGGATGATGAAACATCAGAAGACATGGGAGGAAACATGCCAAGGATTTATGCAACTTTGGATAACAGACTAGAAGAATATCAACCCCTCATGATTGAAGTAGAAGGTAAGATTGATAATCATACCTTAACAATTTTAAGTAATTCTGGAGCTAGCCATAGTTACATAAATGCTAGAATTCTTGAAATATTTCACTTACAAAGGAGTAAGCATAAGAAATCATGGTTATTTCATTTAGCCACAAGGGCTAAGAGGAAAACCAATGAGCTAGTTAAGGATTGTCCAATGGACATAAATGGACTAAGTCCAAAGGTATATGTAAACATTATAACTTTCATCTCATATGATTGTCTAATTGGCATGGATTGGCTAGAAAAACCATTTTGTCCTAGACTGTAGAAAAAGAAAATCACATCTCTTGATGAAGAAGGGAAGCAAGCCAAGATTCAAGGCATTCCAAGAGTTGTAGTTGTTAGAGAGATTTCAGCTATGCAATTGAAGAAATGTTTTAGGAACATATGGCATATTTTTTTAGCCCATATGGAAGAGACAACCAAAGATAAAGTGAAAACATTGAAGAATTTCTAGTCTTGAGGGACTTTGAATATGGTTTTAGGGATATCTCAGGATTTCCACCAAAGAGAAACATTGATTTTTCTATTAATTTAGTGTTAGGAGTTTCCCCAGTTTCCAAGACATCATAGAGATTGGGCACACCATAATTAAAATAGTTGTAGATGCAGCTTGAAGAATTGTTAAAGAAGGGCTATATACTATCAAGTGTGTCACCTTGGGGAGCCCCAGTTCTTTTTGTAAAGAATAAAGATGTAAACTTGAGGCTTTGTATTGATTTCAAGAATCTTAATAAGGTCACCATAAAGAATAAATATCATTTTCCAAGACTTAATGATTTTTTTGATGAGCTAAAAGGTGAAAAAATATTTTACAAGATTGACTTGAGATCGAATTATCATCAAGTGAGGATAAATGAAGAATATACTATCAATTAAAAATTCAAAAAAATATATGGTCATTATGAATTCATGACAATGTCATTTGGACTATCTAATGCACCAAAATTTTTTATGTTCCTGATGAATGGAGTGTTCAGGGAGTACTTGGAAAAGTTTGTAATTGTGTTCCTAGATGATATACACATCTACACTAAGTCAGAAGAGAAACATGAGGAACATTAATAATGTTTTTGCAAGTTTTAAGAGAGGATAAATTGTATGTTAAGTAAGTACATATTTTATCAAAAGAGGATTCACTAGTTGGGTTATATAATTTTGGTAGAAGGGATATACGTTGATCCTAAGAAGGTAAAGTCCATTAGAGGATGGCCAATGCCAAACAATGTGACATAGGTAAAATCATTTATGGGTCTCACCAGTTATTAACAAAGATTAATAAAGGGATTCTCAAAGATTGCAAGTCCAATCACTTCTTTGTAAAATAAGGGAGTGAACTTTGAATGGAATTCTAATGCAAGAGCATCATCATCATCATTTAATGAGGAAAGGTGGAGAACAACTAAACATCCAGTGCAACACACTTAACTGGTTTGGATACCAAGAAGGGTGTGTCATTTTAAATTTTGAAAACTTTGCAATTAAATATCCCATGAGATCTTGAAGCTAGAGCCATTGTATGTGCTCTAGGAGGTTGTAATTTCCTTTAATTCCTATAGGATTGTACATATTTTGAGTGCCGAATCATATCTATATTGTAATTATTCTTTTATTGTAATAATCCTAGTGGTAGGATTCTTTAATTGTGGTATGAAATCACTAGAATAGTCTGGAGGGAATGCTCGCGAAGCCCCTTCATGTATAAATAAATGCAATCTATGCCTAAAGAGAGGTCATTGTTGTTGTTGTTAGCTTGGAAAAGAATATGAAAGTTATTGAAGGTAGTTGAAATCCTTGTAAATATTTGCTGAAGGAATATAGAAGAGGATAATTTCTTTCAATTTCATAGATTTCTTATCTTTTAGTCATTAGGTAAATTTTATGTTATTCATCTCTGTGTTTGTGTATGTGTGCATATAAATGGTTGGTTTAATGAATCCTTATTGTTAATATAAGTTTCAATTGTTTGTCTTTTTAAATATTGATGGAAGGAGTGCAGAATGGCCACACAATGAGTGTAGTGTCCAAACCATCTATAGGTTCAAATAGCCCATGAAAGATAGCATAATATTACATAGAGAAAGTGCAAGGAGTGCACCTATACTCATAGGAGTATAAAATCTCAGAGGGAAGACCAGTGAAAAGAGTGCACAAAGTCGACACTTCGTTAAGTGTTGATAAATATAAAAGGAGAGATAGTGCAAGGAGTACGCATGTGACTTTTCCAAGTCCCAAGATTAGGAGGGAAGCACAAGGTGTGCTCCAAAGTTCTAGTCATTCAAGTGACAAATATGAAGAGCAATAGTGAGAATAAGTCCTCAACAGGAGAAATCAATTTGTTTTTAGGTGAGTGGAGGATATCTATTCCAGAGATATCATAATCTCTCACAACCATTGGATGGAAGAGAAGGAACATTGTTGTTATGATCCCAATTCCTTTAGACTTTGTTTCTACAAAATTTTTTAAGTTATTCTTGTAAGTGAGGAAAGATCCATGAAGCTCCAAAGTCCCGTAGTGAATATGCACCGTAGATCAAGAGGGTGAGTGCAAGTCATTGGATCTTCAAGTGGTTCGACGATTAAACACTCCAGAAGAAATTGTTTTTTGTTGCATGTAGTGGATAATTCCTTGAAGTCCCGAATTATGGAGTAAATCGTGATTGTCAATTATTGGGTACACATGTTCATCGATTTACGATTATTTGAAATTCGACTATCTGGAAGGTTGTGGGTGAAAGTTGTTTTGGTGTTAAAAGTCCCTAAGCCCAAAGTCAATCCTGACCATTTGTTGATGAGTGAATGAGGACCATCATATCTGGGCATTTCGACCCTTTGCTAGTTTAGAGGTATTGTTTGTTGGAGTTGTAGAAAGTCCCAAAGTTCAAAGCCCTGGAGTTCCTTTTATCCATAGATCTGAAAAAGAGTGTGGACCATTAATCCCCGAACTCTTCGAGAGTTTTCCAGTTCGGCTATTCGGGAGAATTGGTGTGTGTTGTTGGTAAATATTCTAAAGCCTAGAAGTTTTGGAGCACTGAAGTTACCACTTTGCAAAATTTAAGCACAGGTTTTTAGGCTTGAGGTAATGTACACGATTTCTCTAGAGGAAGAAGACCCTCACAAACATGAATTTTCATGTAGTAGGATAAGAAAAGTCTTGTGGTAATAATTTTAAGGGTTCTATGAGGACCGAAGAGCCACTTTGCCTCTTTTGTATTTCGGTCCTAGACCAAGAGGTCGCGCAATCCCTAAGGAGGGGTTTGCATTAAGTTACAAATGTGAAGAGAGATTTCAATATATGAAATACATATTGGCAAGTGCACTAATGTTGAAGATTACATATACAAATGAAGACTTTGTAGTGTGCATGAATCCATGCATGGAAGGGATTGGTGGAGTTCTCATTCAAAAGGATCATGTGGTATGCTATGAATGGAGAAAATTAAAATACCATGAGAGGAATTATGCTACCCATTACATGGAGTTAGAAACAATTATACATGAATTAAAAATGTGGAGACATTACCTTATGGGGAAAAAAATTGAGCTCGACACAAACCATTGTGTTCTAAAGCATTTGTTTGGATAGCCAACATTAAATACTGGACCAACTAGATGGATGGAATTTCTAAGTGAATATGACTTTGAAATTAATAATATAAAAGGAAACATAAATCAAGTGGATGATGCACTCAGTAGAAGAGCTCAAGAAGTGCATATTGCATCCATAAACATGTACACGATTGTTCTAAAGCATTTGTTTGGATAGCCAACATTAAATACTGGACCAACTAGATGGATGGAATTTCTAAGTGAATATGACTTTGAAATTAATAATATAAAAGGAAACATAAATCAAGTGGATGATGCACTCAGTAGAAGAGCTCAAGAAGTGCATATTGCATCCATAAACATGTACACGATTGATATTAAATATCAAATCATTGCAACAACAAATTCAAATCAATACTATTGGAGCAAAAAATAAAGATTAAAACAAGGAAATGTTGAGTAGAAATTTAATAATTATGAGATGAAAGAAGATGGAATTCTCATGTACAAAGGAAAAGTATATTGAGATGAAAGAAGATGGAATTCTCATGTACAAAGGAAAAGTATATGTATTAAATTCCAATGAGCTAAAAAATTAATTGCTAAAGGAAATGAAAAATGTGCCATATGTTATACATTCATGATATCATAAAACAATTATAGTTGTAATAATCCAATATTTTTATTGATATGATGGTAGTTGTGGGAGGTATTAACCTCTATGTGTAACATTTGACGAGACTAGAATATTCTGGAAAGCAAGAGCTACCCTAAACATATGTGTAAAAACCCTAGAAGACATATTGTCTCAATAAAATAATTAATATCTAAGTGTTAACCTATAAAATAAGAAGTCGTCCTAGACATGTGACAAAGAGGACAATAAATAAGAGAGCGCTAGAGCTCATTTTTCATTCACACTCTCACAACTGCATAAATACTAGTGGTGTGCAAGTTTGGAGAGGGAGTGCAAATGCAATTACTGCAATTGGGATTTTGGTCTTTGGTTGTTGTTTGGACTTTCTATTTGGTATGGTATCCTTGGAGAGAGATACACTACCTTGGTTGGCTGTTGGTTTTAATATCTACTTCCAGAATTATTCTGTCTATCAAGGTTAAAGGTGCTTAAAGGTGGCTACATGCCTATGGTTGGGTGACAATATTGCTTTATTGTCTATGGAAAAATGAGCACATATCTTTAATTTTAATAGGTTATGGGCCCACAATATATTTATATAGTCTAACCATAGGAAGATCGATTGGGAATTTATTTGTTAAGCTCATTATCACATTATTTACAAGTGCAACTAGGTTTTCTGATTATGAAACTACAACAAACCCTAACCCTTATGTTCGGGCACTTATGATGAAAATTTTGACCTAATTCCTTGACATCCTAGGGTGCCCTAGCCTAGTGCACCTCTTGGTACCTTAGCTAGAAAAAAAATTAGGTTTGAATTTTTGGTCAAAGTTAAAGTCAAACTTTGACTGGTCAAAGTCAAAAGTTGAGTGATCAAAGTCAAAGGTTGACTCATCAAAGTCAAAGTCAAAGGTTGACTTATGGTCAAAATGATTTTTTGGTCAAAGTTGAAATTTTAGAGTTTCTATATTATTCTAATCATTGAATCTTCCAATTCAGTTTCTAATGTCTTCTTATCAAGATGGTATCTAGTTTCAGATTGGAAGACAGGTTGGATGATGCTACAAGATTTCAATGGTATGCACTTGTGTATGTTATCTAGGTTATATCATCTAGAAAAACATGAATGTGTTTATAGGGAAAGTACTAGAGACATTTTCCAAGTTGTAATCTTGGATTCAGTGCATTTAGAAGAATAAACACACCTTCCATAGCAAGCGAGGCTTCAGGTTTGAGGTTTGGTTAAATTGTTACGCTTCAAATTTGTATATATCAAGGGTGATAGTTGCTACATTAAAAATTGAGAAAGCAATATTTGAAAGGTTTTATGGTGTAATGAATACTTGAATGCATATGAATACTATTGATATAGATGCCTATTATACGTGTTCAAAAGATGGACTAACATCTCGTCTAGATAGACATTTCTTGTTTTCTCTTGTTGTTGTTGTTCCAGTAAGGTACCCTTGTGAAATATGTTTGATGAACAATCCTTATTGAAGCTTTCATAGAAGAAGTTTTAGAAGGATGACACAACTTCCATATGGGAAACAATCTGAATAGATAGAAACAAAATTAAAGAGACTCAGAGGAGTCAGACTCGAAGGAAGTCAGGAATAAAAAATAAATCAGAAACGGCTTGTGAGTCTTTGCATAAAACAAAGAGAGATGCAACACACAAAAACATGGAATCTCTCAGGTGGAGGGAGATGATCACAAATTTCTAAAAGAAGAGCATGCATATTTCTCATTCAGGCATGAAGTAGGGATTAGGAGGGACCTAATCTCCAACAATGTTATCCATTGAAAAACCCATCAATAGCATGAAGTATATGTCCACGTTCTTTATTATAAGTAGAAACTATGATAAGCAACACATGTTCAGTTTGACTCTAGAAGAAGTCTTCTTTGAAAACAATCCTCGAATATCCTTCGTTGTCCATCTACATCTATGTTCCTATGGCAGAAGGAAAAGTTTGGAGGCTTCAATAAACAAGGACATGTAATCTATAGATGATTCCATGGAATCCAACATTGAAGAGAAACATGAGGAAAACCATGAAGATTCCAAGAAAGAAGGAAATGCCAGAACAACCAATTGAACCAGTTTGAACCCACTAGAAGAAGTCAAGCATAAGGAATGGAAGGAGGTTATGATGAAGAACAATGTATGTGAGAAATTGTGAAAAATACTTAAGCATTAATAGATACAAGGAAAGAGTCACGACTAGAGGGTTCCAATAACTAGACATACCTCTATCTGAGCCATTATATCTCCTGCAGTTTCCATGGGTTGTAGTTTACATGAGATGAATGTAAATACTCTTCTTTTCAAACAAATTAATTGAAGAAGAAGTGTATGTAGAGCAACCTCAAGGTTTTGAGCTATACCAAAAAGAGACCCTTGTATGAAGATGAAAGAATACCTTGTGTGGATTCAAGCAAACTTGGTGTAGAGCCTCTCATGTACAACAAAAGCATGGTGAAAACTTTCTATGACAAAGGAAGTATATTGAAATGGTTCTTCAAAATTTTGGGATGATGGATTGCAAATCCATTGAAAAGCCCCCTAAGGACATATTTGAAGAAGTTGAGAGACTCTAATCCAATAGACCCATATCTGTATCAGCAATTGATTGGAGTGTTATTGTACTTGGAGAATACTCAAATGGATATTTTCTTTGTGGGACATTTGAGTTATGATATACAACTACGTGGATTTATCGATTCAGATTGGATAGGGAGTGGAAATGATAGAAGAAGTGCTACTTGGATATGTTTTGGTTTGATATTTTCCATGGTATCACGGGATAGTAGGAAACAAAAGTTTGTTGCACTCAACATTGTAGAATTAGAGTATATTGCATCTTGTGATGCTTGTACGAAATCATTGTGGCTCCTTAAGCTGGTTTTTGGACTGTTTGATCAGATGTTGGATTCAACCATGATATATTGTGATGATCAGAGTTCTGTGAAGCTTTTAGAGAAGCAAGTGTTCCATGATAGGTAGAATAGCATTGATATGAATAATTATTTTCTCCATGATAAATTCCAGAGGGGAGAAGTGGTTCTCGAGTATATCCCCATACATGAGAAAATAGAAGATATTTTGGTAAATCCTCTGTCCAAGATGAAAATGTTTTGTACTTAAGGGACAAGTTGGTATTCATGGAGATGACTTCCTGAATAGAAAAGGAATAGATTACTCCAAGGTTGGGAGGGAGAACTCATATGTTATTGATTTATGGACAATCATTTTTTAGTTTTAAAAATGGTCTAGTTTGGGAAGTTCCTTTCCAGTCCAGAAAGTGGCTTGAGATTTCTGTTAGATAGTCATTTTCTAGTTCAGAAAATGGTCTAGATCAGACAATAATTTTTGTAATGAAAATGGTCTGATAGATTGTTGATGTACCATAGACAATGATTCCCCTTGTGTTCAGTGTGGGTAATGGTCTACAACAATCATTCTTCTTGGGAGTCACTATGAGTGGTGGTCAATAAGAATGGTTGTCCTCTCTGGGAAGTCATTCTTTCAAAATTCACAGTTATGAGTAGTTTCAAAGAATGGTCCATTATAGGAGGTTGGTGCATGATAATCATTTCCATTAGGAAATGGTATGGACAATCATTCCCTATGGAAGACTCATTCTCTCAAGGTTTCATTGTAATTAGTGTTTGAAGAATAACCCATTTAGGTGAATGGTTCAGGTTCAACAATCAAGGACATGCATTCCCTAGGGGAGACTCATTATCTCCAGGTTGCACTACGATTAGTGCCAAAGGAATGGCCCAGTTAGGTGAATGATCCAGGCTCATAAATCATGGAAATTATTCATTTATTCCTGGGAAGAATAGTCTGGATATCCCATGGATGATGTTTTTACTTTCCGAGGGAAAATTCTCTTCCAGATCTCACATATGTGAGTGAAGGAATAACCCAGATGAATCATTTTGTATCATGATATTTTTTATGCAGGTTGATATCAAATGATATGATTGTTTTGTATCATGATATTTTTTATGCAGGTTGATATCAAATGATATGATTGTTGTGGAGACTGTATATCTCTGTATAGTAGTTGTATGCTACCATGGTAGATGTGATCCACTGAGGGTGACTATGTGTCACTAGTTAGTAGTCTTATGCTATGAGGAGTGGTTATGTACTATTATGGATAGACAAAATTGTGTTCTATTGAATGGAATTCTTCTAATTTCCATGGAGACTACCAATTGTGTTGGAGATAATTTCCATGTAGATGGATAGTCAGTGTGTTTATGGACATACATAATCCAGGTGGAGAATGGTCTAGGTTGAAATATTATTGATGTACCATGGAAAACTATTCTTCTAGGATTTATTTATGGATTAGAAGAATGGTCTCTCCTTGTGTTCACAGTAGTGACCAGAATGCAGATATTAGTATAGGACAAACAATTTTCCATGAGTTGACAGTAGTGTTTGGAGGAAAATTGGTCCAAGATAGTCATCCTTATAGGATGTATGTCTGGATTAGAAGGATAGTCCTTGTATCCCATGGCGTGGATTTCAACATATGTTGGAATAGTTATTCTTCTAGGACATATGTCTAGATTAGAAGAATTCTTCTTGTATCACTCTATAGAGTGAGTTACTTATTCATCATCATGATCGAATACTCATATGGAGTATTTCTTCGAGAGATGATGAAGTTCATGCTATCATATGATACTGATAGTGATGATGTTGTTCATGAGTTGATCTACGTGATCATGAGTTAGCATGTGTGGCTATGATGATGCTACCAGTTGAATGGTTTGTTTGTTCTCAAGAAAATTTCCTTTAATACATCCCTAGCTAGGAGGGAGTGTTGATATTATGGTAGTTGTAGAAGGTAGTAACCTCTATGTTTAACATTTGAAGAGACTAGAATATTATGGGAAGTAAGAGAAACCCTAAACATAAGTGTAGAAACCCTAGAAGACATGTCAACTCAATAAAAAAATTAATATATAAGTGTTAATATATAAAGTAAGAAGTTGGCCTAGATAGGTGAAAATGAGAAATATAAATAAGAGGGATCTAGAGCTCATTTGTCATTCAGACTCTCACAACTGCATAAATACTAGTGGTGCACACGTTTGGAGAGGGAATGTAGCTGCAACTATTACAACTGGGATTTTGGGTTTTGGTTATGGTTTGGAGTTTCTCTTTAGTATGTTATCCTTGGAGAGAGAAAGGATACCTTGGTTGGCTATTGGTTTTAAGATATGCTTCCTAAATTATTATGTTTTTCAAGGTTAAAGGTGCTCGGGGGTGGGTCTATGCCTATGGTTGGGTGAAAATATTGTTATATTGTCTATGGAAAAATGAGAACATCTCTTTAATTCTAACATTTTTTGGTTGGTAATGAAGAAAGAAGTGGCTAATTTAATATTCAAATGTATAGAATTCCAGAAAATGAAGACTAAGCATGTGCATCTTGTAGGTTTATTACAACCATTTCCCATTCTAGAATGGAAGTAGAAAGTTGTGGCAATTGATTTTATTACAAATATCCTTGGCACAATGAAGAAACATGATTGGATCATGGTGGTGGAAAATAAATTGACTAAGACAACACATTTCATTCTAGTGACAATGAAACACAAGGAAAAAATATTGTAGAAATTTATATGGAAGAAATTGTCAGGATACATGGGGTGCTTAAGGAAATAGTTTCAGACAGAGATCCAAATTTTACTTTGAATTTTTGGAAATGTTTGTTCAAAGGATTTGGGAAAAATCTAATTCTCAGTACAACATATCACCTAAATTCTGATGGGAAAATACAAAGGACTAAAAAAAAAATTGAGGACATGCTTAGAATGTATGTGATGGGCCATACATCAAGGTGAGAAGATTGTATTCATTTAGTTGAATTTTCTTACAATAATGGGTATCAAGCCTCATTGAAAATGAATTCATTTGAAGCATTGTATGGAAGAAAGTGTAAGGTGCCCATGATTTTGGATAATCCAACAGGAAGAGAATTTGTTGGGCTAGATTTGTTAAAGGAAATGGAAAAGTAGATGGAAAGAATCAAGCATAATTTAAAAGTTGTGTGGGATAGGTAGAAAAGTTATGCACACAAAAATAGAGTGTTTAGATATTTCAAATTTGGTGAGAATTTGTTCTTAAAAGTGAAAGAAAATAGAAGTTCTCTAATATTACGGAGTTGCCAAAGTTAACAACAAGATATTGTGGACCTTTTGAAATATTAGAAAAGATATGCCTAATTTCATACATCTTAGCATTTCCCGCATCCATGAGAGTTCATAATGTATTTAATTTGTTATTATTAAAGAAGTATCTTTGTGATCCTAACAACATAATTGATTGGAATGTGATCTAGGTGAAGCACGGATGGTATTTCAAGGTGGAAAGAGTACACATACTAGACCAAAAAGTCAAAGCTATCAAGAACAAGGTCATAGGGCTAGTAAAATTTCAATGGACTTGCTATGATCTTGAAGATGATACATTGGAGCATGAAGAAAATATGCAGGAAGAATAGCCATAAATTGTTGACAATTTTTAATAAAACACAATGTAAGACTCCATTTTGAGCAGTCAGAGTTCTAGAACCACATCTCACAGTTCTATTCAATTGCATTGGAGACCCTAATAAAACATATGACTCATTCCTAGAGTTAATCATGATAAATGAATGGCACATTCCTTGTATTGATCCTAATAAATGAATGGTGAATTCCTTAGGTCGATGAGTTCAGAGGAACATGAGATTATGGTTCGAATTGTTGTTGGAGTTGTGAAAGTGTAGAATTTATTTTCCAAGTATTGTTATGTAAAATTGCATATATGTATATCGACATTGTGTGCACCAAGTGTGGAGCACAATTGTAGGGGAGGGGGAATGTAAAATACCCACTATAATCTGTAGTTTAATTAATGCTTAATGTAGATATAATATGTCGCTACGACTAAGCGATGCAATATGTGAATTGTATTCTTATGTTTTAACAATAAAATGTGATGCCAACTACTAAGGGAACATCGAAAGAGATGGGGGATGAATTAATAAACAAGAGAGGGAAGAGTCTAGGATAATGGTCAATACAGGTCCAAAGTGGAATTACCCATGTCTAATTATTCGCCCACATTCTTGAATTTTATTATGACTATGTATTAAACTCTACTTTCTCATTGAGTGTTTCCAAAGGCAACCATTGAATGCATGTAAAAAGGGTGGCTATAAAAAGTCACATACCATAGTTATTGGGAGAATGGGCAGTTGAGTACAATCATCTTGGGGAATTTCGTGAATCAAACAAGCAAGCCAAAGGACAAGAAATGTTTATGGGTAGATACAACAATTGTTACACAATTAGTTTTTGGTGCATCAAAAACAAGTTGAGAGAAAGAGATCTTGGAGCTAGAAAATCCATGGAGGGAGAATTCTAGAGCAAGTTCGAGTGTTTTTGAAGTGTTTTGGAGATGAATATTGAAGAGCCAAGTTATCATGTCTAATGAGTTAACCCCGGTGTGAGTTGCATTGTAACAACAAGTGTTTTCTATTGTTTGTCAATACTTTTTCCTAGCAACAAGCTTGCTTGAGTTCCTAGATGAGAGATTCACAGTTACCTATGCCATAACAACTCTAATAAATGTATGGGATGCTTGAGGGACTGATATTAGTGAAGGGGTAGATTCATTGGTCTAGGTAGGTCAAGAGGAAGAGAGCTGGTGGAACATGAGGATAGTTGCAGGAGAATATCAATGGGTTGTGGGATTTCTTAGTTGTGAGTGGACAATGAAAAACCACACTATTTTGTGGATTACTAGCCTCATCTTAGAGGTGAATTATTGTTGATATTTGGAACAATAGGTGTATGTTTGGGTGGAATGTATGTCCCAATAAGCCAATTTCACAAGTAATTTGAAAGATAACTTTTTTATCTATTTTCTATCTTGTATTTATGAGTTAAATTGTTGTCACACATGAACTCTGTGTATTTGAGAAGAACTCACATGCTTCTATGTTAGTTTATTAGTTGCATTTCATGTCTATTTTACCATGTTGTAGATGCACTTAATTTATGGTAATAGACAGTAGTTAAATATTTATGTAAACCATAGTTGGAAGTTACAGGAAATTGAATCAGCTGTAAAAAAATTAATTTTAAGAGTATTTTGCACCTTAATGCTCCTTAGTTGGGCTAGGGGATGTTACATATTTTATTTTGCATTAGTAAATTGTTCCAAGTGGCCATTTTTTATAGGGTCATGGATGTTTCCCCATAGGGGTTGTACCATGTAAAAATATTAGTGTGTTGATCTTTGATATGATTGTCTGAGTGGTTAATTAAGTTGGTCATCCTTTTTTGGAATACATGTGTTTTCAATTACTTCCAGGAAAGGCATTGGGGTCATTCTCATGCATGATGGAGGACCCTTTTCTTTCACTTGAAAACAACTCTTCGAGTGAAATTTGGGAAAATTCACCTATGGAAAGAAAATTTTGGTTATTTTGCATGCATTGTATCTCTGGTGACCTTACTTATTGGCTCAAATATTTTTTTGAACATATGATTTCATCCACTGAGTAATAGAAATCGGTTACCCAGATGTTTGGTTATGATTATGAGAAAATTTACAAGAAGGGAAAATAAAATGTGGTTTTCGATGCTCTTTCAAGGAAATGTGAAGAAGGGTCCCTATAATTGGTCACAAGAATTTCGCGAGGAATGGTTGAAAGAGCCCAAATTTTGTTTCATGATCCAATAATTGTAGAAATATCCTTAGGCTTCTTTGGAATACTCTTGGCACATTGAGGATCTTCATTGTAAAGTTCATTTGTATTTAAGAAAATAGTCTCAACTTAAATCCATTGTTCTCTCTAAAATCTATGCTTCACCAACCACTTTGCATTAAAGTTTTCAAAAAACATATTACTGGGTCAATTTATTTTTTTGTTGGAAGGAATGAAACAATAAATCCACACCTTTGTGGATGAATGTGATACTTTTCAATGAAATAAGGGTGTAAATTTCAAAACCTCATGCACAATCCAACCTCTCCCTATTCTTCCTGGTATGTGGATGGCTCCAACCTCTCCCTATTCTTCCTGCTATGTGGATGGATATTTATATGGAATTCATTGTCCGAATACCCAAATATGGAAATAAATTGGTTATTATGGTTTTCATCGATAGTATTTCGAAATATTCTCATTTCTGTATCCTCCAACACCCATTCAAAATAGCCAAGTGGCTCAATTTTTCATGGATAATATCTTCAAACTCCATGGCATGCCTCACTCTATTATTTGAGACCATGATCCAAATTTCACTAGAAACTTTTGGAAAGAATCATTCAAACTCCATAGAACCCAATTTCATCTCAACATGGCCATTCATCCCATTTTTGATAGTCAAACAAAAGTTGTCAACAAGTTCTTAGAAACATATTTGAGCTGTTTCAAGTAATATAGAAAAACTCAATGAGATCGATGGTTACCATTTGATGAATGGTGGTACAACACATCTTACCATGATTCCACTCACGTGAATTCCTTTGAAGCAATCTACAGTCAAAATCCACTTTATGTATTCTTCTACCTTCCTTGTGTCTCCACCTTTTGTATTCTCCTACCTTCATAGTGTCTCGAAGGTCCAGGACATTGAAAACACACTTATAGTCAGAGATACCATTCTTCATCCCCTCAAATAAAGTTTGGTGATGGCTTAGAATCGAATGAAGAAACATGCAAATAATGATAGTTTAGAATGCTAATTTGTTGAAGGGGACTATGTTTTTCTTCTGCAACCTTATAAGAAATAATAAAACCTCCCTCAAAGAATAACACTATAAAAAAGATTCTCCCAAGTTGTGTGGTCCTTATAGAATTTTCAATCCCATTGGGTTGTCATACAAGTTATCTCTCGCCACCCATTCTAAGCTCCATCCCATGTTTCATGTTTCTTTCCTAAAGAAAGTGATTGGAACCAACTCCCAAACTCAAACTAGTCTCCCTGAATTTGATGCAGAAGAATCCATCTAGTTGCATCCCAAAGGACTCTTATACCACTGATCTCTGTTAGTGTACCATCAAGGACATTTTAGTTTAGTGCAAGGATAGAAAACTTGAGTATTCCACATGGGAGCCAACTACCCTTCTACGACAATTTTCCCATCTCAAGCCTTGAGGACATGGGCATTTTTCAAGGGGGAGGGAATGTTAGGGACCTAATCTCCCTAAACCCTCAAGTAGATAGAATAATATTTTTTCTATGTAATAAAGGATGACATTAGTAAATAA
>CBVK0100120862.1:0-18106 GCA_900067695.1 Picea abies
ATGATTACATGATGTGCCTAAGGTTAAAAATGGTATAAAGTGCTCAATATTGATTCACCCCCCCACCCCCCTATTATTGGTGAATATTCCAATATAATCTTAGAGGATTTTTGGGTCTTACAAATATTATTGAAAAATTGTTAAGAATTATGCAAGCATTGCAGGCCACTCACATCTCTCTTGAAGTAAAAAGAATTTGTACGTAAGGAAGAGGATACCTTGTCATTCTTCACTCTTAAGGGATTCCATGTATTCTACACCAGTATTAGCAACATCGGATATTGGTAAAAAATCATAGTAGAATGTGATGCATCAAGACAAAGAGTTGAGCATTATTGACACAAGAAGAGCATTGGGATTTGAAAGTAAACAATTAAATGAAAATGACTCGGTGAAATCTACATATGAAAAATAAATGGAATCAATTTTACATGCAATAAAAAATGGCTACAATATCTCATTGGGAGGCATTTTAAAGTCAAGGAAAACCATGATAGCTTAAAATACATTTTGGAAAAAATATTGTCATCATAAAAGAAACAAACATTGGTATAAAAATGCAAGGCATTGATTTTGAAATAATATACAAAAAAGGGAAGGACAATGTGGTAGTCAATTCCCTTTCTAGAATAAAATAGGCCTTGAGTTTATATTCCATTACATCTTCCATTCCCGCATGGTTGGAAGAATATTTCCACGAATGTAAAAATGAAAATAGTACTAGATAGAAAATGCAATGTATAATGGAAGGGATGAACTTTATGTAACATTGGGAGTGGATGAGAGATATCCTTTGGTACAAGGGTAGAATATATTTATTCCCTTAATCAAAATTTAAGAAAAAAATATTAAGAGGGTTCCATGACTCTCAGATGGCAATATATTCAGGGTTCCTCAATACATATCAAAGGATCAAAAAATATTTTTTTGAGAATTAATGAAGAACGATATTCAAAAATTTGTAAGAGAATGTTAAGTTTGCCAAAGAAATAGAGAGATAATAAAAGCTCTAGGTTTACTTCAGCCTTAAATACACATACCTAATCAAATATGGGAAGAGATATCAATGAATTTCATTACAGGTTTACCAAAATCAAAAGGTAAGGATGCCATTTTTGTGGTAGCGGATGGACTAATAAAATATGAACATTTTGTGGAATTCAAAGTATATATATGGTAAGTCAAGTGGCATAATTGTTCATGAAGGAAATTCATAGGCTTCTTGGATTTCATAAAGTAATAGTAAGTGATAGAGATAAGAAATTCATAGGAAAGTTTTGGAAATAATTATAGAATATGAGTGGAACAACAGTATATAGGAGTTTAGCATAAAAGCCACACAAAAAATGTCAAATGCAAATAGTTAACATTTTTTACAGGATTATCTACATTTATATTCTATAGAAAATCAACATCAATGGGTAAATTGGATTCCTCTAGTAGAATGGTGGTATAATACTACTTTTAACACATCTACTAAGTTGAATCCCTTTACGGATATCCAACTCCTATTTTCTTACACTTTTTGTAGGACCAATCCAAAATATAGGCAATAGAGTCACATGTGGAGAAGACTAAATAAACTTTGAAAAATCTTAAGGAAAAACTTCAAATGGAACAAAAGAGGACGAAGAAACAAACATATCAACATTGAAGTGAAAGACAATATGAGAAGGGGGATTCAATATTGTTTATACTACAACCTTACAAGAAATCTACTCTCAAATATAATAATAATTAGAAATTATCTCCAAAATTTATCAACCCTACAATATTCTTCACAAGAATGGACAAGTGGCATACGGGTTATTTTTCCTTCTTCTTGAATTCATAAGGTTTTCCATGTATCTTGCATAAAAGGGTTTTGGGATAAACTATGCCATTGTAGATAGAACTTCCAAAATTAGATGAAGGGAAGTTGATTCTTGAACTATAAAAATTTATAGATCTAGATTCTATATCTCTTCATAATAGAACCATTATGGAGTACCTAATAAACTAGAAGAATATTCCTTCAAAATAAGTTACATGGGAAAATGATCAGTTCATGAAGAAACACCCTCAATTACAAGCTTTGAGGGAAAATAAATTTTAAAGAGGGGATATGTTATGGCACCTAAGGCCCTATGTTAAGGTCCTAGCACTCATTTATTATTAGTTTATTATTTATGGTTAGGTCGACTTAGGGTATGTTAGATCATGCTCACTTTATCTCTTGTTTATAATAAAGGAGATTCATTTGTATAGGTTTCTTTTCTTGTGTATTAGATATATTGCAAAATGAGGTTTCCCCCTTGAAGTGGATTATTATTCATTGACTATTTTGGAGTTTGCTTCATAACATAAAATTTTACAACTAGCTTGTCTATAAATTTTACAACATTTTCCTTGAACAATGTCTTGGAAAATACACGATGAATATATCAACTAATTGTGAAGGAAAAACTAAATTATTCACTAACCATGGGGTTGCTTCGATATGTTGAAATCCTTTATATTCACAGATTATTTCTAAAGTAGGTTTTTCGTAATTTATTGATCCAAACTAGTCTAAAACAATGAATCCTATCAAGTTGAGACCATTACTCCCAACTAATTTTTTATCCTTGTTATTTTTCAATGGATAATTAACAACCACACTCATAAAAGAAAAATCATTTTTTTTTCCTTTTGTTTCTTCTAATTTTCTACTATTCGATTGGACCTCCTTTGCATTGAAGGTCCTTTATATTCTTTCTATTATTGGTATTCCTCTTCTTATTGTTATTATAAAGGTCCTTTGGCCTATTTCTCTAATTATTTTTTTCATGGTCCCATCTATAGTTCATTTGATTGTTTTTCCATTGGTCCTTTATTTCCTCCTATAGGTGAGAATCAACTTCATGGGTCCAACTTCCAAAGATTTTAGTGGAATGTTAGATCCAATGTTTTCAATGTTGTTGTCTTCAACGAATTTCATCCCATTTGTTATAATTTTGAGTTCAACAAAGGTTACATCCCTAATGAGTACTACTTTAAAATTTTAATAGGGTCATACAATTTATAATATTTTTACACTTCACTATAAAAATATAACTTTTACCTTCGACATTGTCTTTACAACCAACACTTCCATAAGTGTTAAATGTAACACCCTGATGTTTGGATTGTTATTTTTATTTTTGATTGATAAGGAGATGGTGTTTTGGACTCATCATTCCCTCATTGCATTATTTTATTCATGATTGGTTGTGATAGACCTAGACATCTACATGATTTATTGGATTGTGATGAGCATTGATCATTCGATCTTGATGATTTACTTAGCATTCATATTCATGATAATTTATATGTAACAATGATGATGATTTAGCATGGTTATTACTTGTAATGATATGGTTGGATATTATATCACTTGTTGAATAACATGCTTATTGGTGCACCTCCTTGTTATGATGCTCTTGATTTATGATGATGATGTTGTGTGTACATTGGCATTATTAGGACTAATTTATAATAGTTTGATATGATGATGGAAATATATGGAAACACACTTAATGGAAAGGGATAATGTCTTAATGAGGATGGCCATCTATCCTAGAGATTAGGAATCCTTGGGAAAGGGGGAAAATTTAGAAAATAACCACTAAAGTTACTAAGGGAATGAGTCATAAAGTCTTATGTTTACCTTATTCTTGACAATTTAAATATCACTTTACACACAAATTTAACCATTTCTTAAGGGATAAATCCAAGAAACAAATCTTGGAAATGTTGTTACACTAGGAGGATTACAAAAATATTTCTCACCAATAAATACAAGATATGCCTCAACACTCAACCCAACAAGATATATCAATAATAAATACCAGACATACCAGCACTATATTTATGTATATCTGGCTTAGACAATAAGTTCCATACAACCAACAACCTCTCTAGGGAAAATCCTCAAACCCCCATAACCATATCTCATGTATACAACAATATCCAAATACACATAAAAATATGACACACCTTTTGAACTTGTAGATAGATTTGTTGTACCTGATCACTGTAGAACTTCCTGAGAACTTTCTTTCTGACTCTAGGGACCTGACATCCACATCTACTCAATTTTTCATGATATTTTTAGATGTATGTACCATGCCCTTCTATATCCCACGTATGTACGCACCTTCCTCCACCATAACCCACGTATACATGCACCTTCCTCCACTTCATCCCACATTTTAATGCACCTTCCTCCACTGCAGCCTGCGTACACCTCAAAAACTATGTTTTGTTTTTTCAGATTTTGCAACTCTGAAACTTTCAGCATCAACCCTCCTTGGCTACCTCAGACTTGTATAAATTCGGATGTATCAACGAGTACCTACAATAAAATTTTCACAAAATAATAGATATTCAATGTGCTCAATAGGTGCTAATAGGAGACCCTTTCTCTCTTATTTATATTATCCAAGTAGCTTCCTCTAGGGCTTACCTTCTAACTATTTTACCCAACTTCCTTCTTTTAGGGCTAACCCACTTCTAACCACTTTTTCCACTTACAACCACTTTATCCACAAATATTAAAATCTCCACTTGTAGTTGTGACTAATATATTTTTAATTATTTTAGTATTGGAACAACTTAACCCATGATTAACTCCTTGTTTCACCCACTTTGACTAGTTGACTTCTTCTAGGAGATTTTAGAATAATTTGACTTCTTTGACCTTCTAGGGTCTAGATAACTCATGAGGGTTCTCCAACTTCACAAGGCCACATATCCCTAACTACGAGGATCCACGCGGCGTACCACATATCACCATAAGCGTCACGATGAGTACTCTCCATCTAGAATAGTCTCATTTGAAAATTCACTAATCTTCATTACATTATTCCTCAATCAATTTTGGGTTCCCTAACAAAACTGCTGGGGATAACCATTTGGACTTTGCAAAGCGTCTTCCCGTGAGGGATTTCACCATAAGAGGACCACTTTGGAGTTCATCCATTTGATACTTCCTATCAACCATGACATGACATCAATGATACAACTCCCTTTACTATCAACACATCATTATGACACCACTTGACATCAACCCTTTGACATCAATNNCATCATTATGACACCACTTGACATCAACCCTTTGACATCAATTACATCAAGGACAACATGATCCAACAATCAATACATCAATGTTACAAGCTCATCACTATGACAATACTTGACATCAATCCTTTGAAATCAATGACAACATAATACAACACAATGTTGTTAGTGCTTTGTTTCATGTTTTTATTTATTTTTCTTATAGATAGACCATGATAAATGTGAGTTCTTGCATGACCTAAAGAAGTGTTTCCTACTCAGAGTGAAGAGGTGCTTCCTAACTCAAACCCTTTAGAAGGTATTTTTTTGGCAACTTAAATGTTTCCATATCATTTTTACATCATATTTCTTGTTTACATGCCCATATAACATTGAACAAAATGTATGTCAAAAAAATAGATATTCCATGACCTGCATACTCCTATTAATTTTCCAAACTTTTCATGATAATGCTAAAAAAACAATATGTGTGAATACAATAGAAAATAATAGATATGTCTTGTTCATTCATCTTAGGATTTATCCTCATCCGATGATTGGCTATCTACACAATTTTACCTACATACTCCATATTTACATCATATTTAATCGTATTTCTTGTTTATATGCCCATTTAATATTAAAAAAAATTATTTCTAAAACATATATTATGTGACCTATACATTCTGTTCAAAATTTTCATAATGATGCTTAAAAAATAGTCTTGTGTGTATGAAATCGAAGATAATAGGTTCGCTTTGTTTATTCATTTGAGACTCATCACTTGATGATTGGTTTTCTGCAAACTTTAATCTGCATACTCTTGTTAATTGTCTGAATTTCCATGAGGAAGCTAAAATTGTGTTTTGTGGATGAGCTACAAGAGAGTAGTTATGTCGCATTCATTTGTTTGAGGATTTTTCCTTGTTCGGTGACTTACGATCTATACAATGCTTAGTAGAAGATCCCAAATTGGTGTTCTTGTGAAATAACACCATACTATTTTTCAATCCATGACCATGTAACATCGTACATTATTAAACGATTATGTGTATGATTTTCAAATAATAATGGTGTCAAATACTCAATTACTAGGGAAATTGTTTGTATTTTTGTCAAATAATAACTGACTAGTTGAATATGGCCGGAAAAAAAAAACCATTATTTTGCAAACTTAAATATTTGAAAGACTTAAACTATATACTCTATATTGGAGAATTCATATTTCCATTGCAATTATCTCCTTGTGAGATTAATAATACTTAGGTACATATAAAATAAGAAATACATAATCCACTTGTGATCTATGAAAATAATGACCAACTATATAGTTTCATTGGAAACCAAACAACTCCATCAAGGAATAAATAAAACCCATCATGAAATGTAATGTAAGGGAGAAGCTATAGTTACTATTCAAAATCCATATATACACTTGTTATCGGAAAATTATAGGTCTTTATAGATTTTGTTGAATTGTGGATATGAAACATTTCATAACTTAAAAAAAAAAAAAAAAACTTGACTCAAAAAATATATGAAACATTTCATAACTTAAAAAAAAAAAAAAAAAACTTGACTCAAAAAATATTATAATCAATGATAATGATAATGATAATCTAAGACCAATAACTACTATTACATTAAAAAATAAAGATTCTCTCTTCATTATAGGAGATTATCCCAATAAATCCTCAATAGAAGGTGCCATTAGGAAAATTCAAACATTATGATATAGAAAAAAAAATTAAAAAACTATATGCAAAATTTAATACTCAATTAGTAAGATAAATCCAATTAGTAAGATAAATCTATGTATGATTGTAAAAACATAATTGTTTAGTTGAAAATGGCTAGAAAACATAGAAAAAATTATGTTATTAAGTAAAAATTTAAAAACCATAAATTATACCACATCGTGAAGAATTCATATTTCAATTTTATTTAGATTGTTGTAATTATATTCTTGTGACATTGATAATACTTACGTAGATAGAAAAGGGTAGAGACATGATGCACTAGTGATATATGAAACAAATGTTCAACTACCATTTCATTGGAGACCAAATGAATACATCAAGGAATACAAAAAAAACTCAAAAAATAAGTGTAATGTAGAAGGCAAAGTTATGATTCAAAATCCATATATAATGTAGGTAAGAGAGAACATAGATATTTACAGGTTGTAAGTTGAATCACGAAGAAGAATTCTCTCATAGTTAAATAGAAGAAACAAAATAAACCTTAACCTCCCAAAATTATAGTTCATGATATTCTATGTTAGAAAAACTTTACCTATGTGGTTCCATAAAATGAATATGTGAGTATGGAAAACATGATTTCCATTAGAAAATATAAGAAGAAAAGGATTTATAAAAGCCTTTATGCTAACTAGGAATACTTTTTTTCTTTTTATCAAAACAATAATCTCTTACATGAGATATAATATATATATCTAGTTATGGTGATTATGTTTTCATATTTTTTTATTATGTTTTTATGTTTTTGTTTTTTTCTCTTTTCCATGAGTAACCTTCAATAATTCCAATTTATATAACTAGTATGTATGGATGTAATATCATGTGAATAGACTAATTTTCTTCATGTTTTCACCTATAACATTAAGTTCCAAACATATCCAACATTGCATACAAGATCACAATTACTTTAAATGACAATATCCATTGAAAACATGTCCTTTGTAATGAAGTCCCTTTGTAGTTTATGAGTGAATGCTTTCCATTCATATACTAGAGGAGGGACCTAGTGTAATATCATATCATCCTTCTTTGATGCTAGATATTAGTAAAACTAAACTATAATGGATATTTATGTTATTATTTATATGTGGAATGATAATGTTGTCTTATTATTCGAAAAATAATCCCTTGGGAGGTTATTGATAGTGATCTTAATCTTACACCCTCATCTAACAATAGTAGGAGATGGTCATATTCATCCATTAACTCATGTGAACAAAAAGTATATGATATGTACATTTATGTCAATATAATTATGTGTACATGCATATTGTAGTGTATCCATGCATTCAATCAATCAACGTGATTTTGAAGTTAATGTTTGTACCTTTCTCATATGCATCTCATAGTGGATCATTACATTAGAGTGAGCATCCATCCCTTAGAGGGTTTCGGATTGAACCATCACCTTGGTTATGTCACCATTCATTGGATCATGAACCTTGGTAGAGGGAACATGATCCAAACATAAAACATTATCTTATGTTGGTCAATATGTAGGTGAATATGAGCTNCTTGGTTATGTCACCATTCATTGGATCATGAACCTTGGTAGAGGGAACATGATCCAAACATAAAACATTATCTTATGTTGGTCAATATGTAGGTGAATATGAGCATATGTATGTATGCATGTATACATAAAATTATGCTCTTCTTTATATTTATGTATTTGTACTTATGGGACATGATAGGTTGGATGCATAGGTTTATTTTCATTTGAATGCTTATGCTCATTCAAATTCCAAGTACTATGCTCATTACGAGCATTGAGATAATTCTAAGGGCCAAGATCATTCCAAGCGTGGGGATTAGCTAGGGGACTAGGATTAGCTCAAGGGTCATGATTTGTACATCCCACCATGAAAAATTGAAGGGTAACTTCAAGTAATTGGAACTCCTTCACGAGAGTAAACAAAGCTTGGAGATAGTTTTGCACTTTCTTAGCAAATTTATTAATATTTATAAATAAATTGAGCCCACCACTAATGGGTTTATTGAATTGATATGGAGATGCAAGGAGAAATTCATGGACATAGGTAAATGACCTACCACAAAGGTACACATATTTAAATAACAAGTCATTTTTATGTTTAATTTCAAGGACATGACAAAATTGCTGATTTTGAAGGTTAAATATATCAAGCATCTTCACATTTTCCCCTATATTTATGATCGATTCCTCATAGCTTATGAGAGGTTTCCATCGGATGACAAGACACCACATTATTTTACTAGAATGATTTACATTGATGTTTTTGAGAACATGAAGCTGAACTACATAGACCTTCCATCTAAATACTATGGTGTTGGAAATGGTCACACATGTAATAAAATGATTCATTTAGGGATCTTTCTTTGCCTCATTCTTCACCTCCCCTATTATCTAACCCACCCAAGGTGGTAGCTTTACCCTTAGAGATGGAAACAATATGTCAAGTTAGTCGATAGGTGAGAGTTTCCATAGTTGATAGCTTGCAATTAGTGTTTGTAGGGATTAATGCTGGTTTGAGAAGGTAGAGAGACCGAGTCAATTCATGTGATGCATTTGTTGATAAATTTGATTAAAAAAATTGGATTTGATGAACCATCAATAACTCATTGCCCATGCAAAGAAATATCAATATAGGTGGCATGATCCATTCATCTATGAGGTCAAGGGAATGAGATTTGTATGCACTTGTAAAAATGTACATTAAACTATGAATTTGATATGTGTAAGAATTGATTATGTTTTAATATATTAGGAGAATAATTTGGTTATCATTTGCACATGTTTTCCCTATCTAGATATATGTGTGGCAACAAAAGTTATTTATATTTATTAACTATAATTCACTCATATGATGAATGATTATTGAATCAATTAAGATCGGAATAAGTGTGGACATATATAACACATACTCTAAATGAGGTACATTTACCCCTCTCTCTTTATATATATAATAGTTCAAACATCTCTAAAAAAATTTTATTTGAAGAAAAGTGTATATATAAAGTTATGTGAACAAAATTTTCTTAAATTGATATGGTTTCTTAAATTGATATGTTGTTGATTCCATCCCTAGGCACTATGGGTATGGAACAATCCCTTTTCCATATATACATGGAGGCATTTTGTAGGCACTAACTTTTCAATTAAAACTATGTTTAAAGTACAATATAATTAATTTATTTTATATTAAGTATCTATTAAGAAAACTTAATTTTTATGGAGGTGGAGAATTCTGGGTAATGTTGATATTATCCATCTCACTCAAAATGTCCCACTCAAGTAATGGTACACGATTGTTTTTTAAGTACAAATATGCATATATGATTTTCAATTTTTTATGTAGCAAATTATTTTCCATGTATCTAAATTAGT
Organism: Picea abies; assembly: GCA_900067695.1. Classification (NCBI taxonomy): domain Eukaryota; kingdom Viridiplantae; phylum Streptophyta; class Pinopsida; order Pinales; family Pinaceae; genus Picea; species Picea abies. The sequence continues at coordinate 10,186 of CBVK0100120862.1, forward strand.
ACCGTGTGTATAATTTCATCTTTATTATTTAATTTTAAATTCTTATGTATATATACATGTGTTTTATGTCAACTAGGATGAGGATGTGCATCTATATGGGGCGAATTAGATTCATGTACATTTGTGTCACATTCAAATTTTTTATTTTATGGATTTTGTACACATGAGTTTTGTAGGGTTATGTACAAAGTTGGGGCGAATTAGATTCATGTACATTTGTGTTACATTCAAATTTTTTATTTTATGGATCTTGTACACATGAGTTTTGCAGAGTTATGTACAAAGTTGTTAATTTTTTCGAGGTGTATGTTTTCAAATTTTGTATTTAGTTTCAAAATTTCAAGTATATACTATATATTTTTGGACTATCTAATATTTTGGAAATGTGTTTTTTAAGATTATTATGCATTTGTGTTTAAATATATATTTAAAATTTGTATTTTTTTAGGATTTTTATAAAATAAATAATGAATGATGAACATTGTAAACTTGTATAGATTACTTGCATGTTTGTTTTTCAAATAGGTTTTTTTTTGTCAAATATGAATATAATGAATAAGCTATGTAACTTCCAGTTTTAATGATCACATTTTCATATTATTGATTATTCTTTGAGGACACTTGCGAGAAAGTGATCTAATTAAAACATGATACTTTATGATTAGTTGCTTTGGTTTATGAGTTAAAAATGAGGTCATCATTGAGTATTGAAATTTGATATGTTAATTATATTGATGTATATCATTGATAGATATTATGATGAGGTTTTCTCAGTGTGCAGGAGACATGACACGATGAGGATGTTGATGGCATCGACATAAAACCTTGGACTCTGGATTGACTCAAGGAGTGGATTATTGACTTTGATTATGAGTATTTGTTTTATTAAGCATGTATTATGATGATTTCTGTTATGGATTTCATGTATAAGAGTTATTAATATTATCTTTGTCAGTGGATGCAGGCATGGTGACACTTTATAATACGACTCACATATGGAGTAAATGGGTCATACACAGATATCCGATAGATAAGGGAGAGGTGTGGAAGCATCCCTGTCACAGCCTACTAGCACTCCCACCGTTAACTGAACTGGATATTAACGACTACCTTGTTCTTGAGAGGTTCACGATGCTATGAGAGGAGACTGAGACAGTCACTCACGATGATTTTTGAGGGGCATGAAATAAAGTAGATTCTTTATTCCTCAGTAAGCCCTTATTCTCACAAAAGGTTAATGATGCAGGAGCATTGTAAGCAAGTGAAAAAGAGGAAGGACATATGGATATGCACCAACGTGCATTTTGAAGATGTTTTGAATTTGAAAAGATGAAGAATTAATGTAATATCTGGAAAATATATTTTTTCTTTTATGGTTTGGAGATTGTAATGCAAATCTTGAGCGTTTGCTCTCATCTGTCGATTGGAGGCAATTAATGTAATGAATGTAAAGTAGATGTAGGATTTAATTCAATTAGATAGATAGAGGCTGTAGGAGGGGAAACTCTAGAAAGCTCCCTCGTATGTATGGTATTGTATTATTATTCTCAATTGTAAGAGTAGACGGAAGACAGAAAGAGAGAGTAGAGAAGAACAAAAATTGTAAACTCGTGTGAGAAGATAGTTGTTGCTATAGGACCCATGTACAGATGCACTTGGATTAATATAAGGAATATTTGATCCAACTTCATGGTGTTTATGAATTCTATTTACATCTATTGAATGGTATGTTTATACTTAATTTCAGTCTTTGTTTTGCATTTGTTTCAATACCATGTATGTGTATGATTTCATGTTGAATGTATGAAGTCTGTGAGAGGGAGAGTATGGGTTTCAATTGTTTCTCTTCCTGAGAATTCCTGCAAGGAGTGCAGTGAAGTTCTGAAAAGAGTGTGTTGACAAGACTCTGAGTTTTACCTCAGATAATCTCAAGAGAGATACCGTTGTTTTTTCATACCAGTAGAAGTGCAAGGATAACATAGATCTGTGCAAGGTGTGCACAGGTAGGTTGAGGTCTTAGAATTTTCCAACCCAGTGAATGGTTGAAGAGCTTCTATCGCGAGTGCACATAACTGAGAAGTTCAGATAATAAGAGATTATCGTGAAGTCGTGAAGAGTGCGGGAAAGAATTCCCTAGAATCCTTGAGTTTGCATCAAGAACCAAGCTCAGGAAGGATAGAGGCTTCAAAGAGTTTCAAGGAAAGATGAGGGTTGAATTTATGTCGTAGAAATCAAGTTTAGAAGGAGGCACCGAGTTATTTGGCCAGGAGTATTGAGAACTTGAATGGACGGTTGAAAATCTCAAGGGGAGAACCACCAATTTTTTATGGATCGTTAGATCTAGTGGATCAACAGAGGAGTTAAGGCTGAGTGTTTGTCAACACTCAAAATCTCAGGAGGGATAGTCGCCATAAGATCTAGATCAACGAGAATCGTTGATCTTGTGATTTTGGATTTCGACATTTCGGGAATCGGAGTGTGGAGAAAGTCGTGACTTGGAGATCTTGAGTTGCAAAATCCTGATACGCGAAATTCTAATACAATCTAGATCATCAGATCATTGGAAGCTCAAGTTCGTTAATGTGAGGAGAAGAAGTCGCAAGTTCGGACTTCAGGAAGGGGAGAAGAGAAAGCATCGTGAACTCACAAGTCTTGAAATCTTGTCACGCTCGGAGGTGGATCGTAGGACGTGATTGCGATCACATGGTTGAGACATAAGGGAAGAGCTTAAGACCTGATAGCCCTTTTCGGGGTTTTGGGGATGGAAGGAGTCGGAGGAGCTGAAAAACAGAAATCGAAAAGTCAGGAAACCTAAAATACCTTTTCAGGTAAAGGTTGTGGTCATGCTAGTTGGTCACGTGGAGTAGAGGTTCGCGCCTAGTGGTTGTTCGCATAGGCATAACTTCTAAGAAGGACTTGTTGTTATAGGTGTAAAGGTTCTAGTGGGAACTAAAAGAGCCAATCCAGCTCAAGGGAATATAACGATCCAAGACCGGGAGGTCACAAAGAGCTTGTTCAGGTAGGGGTGTTGCATCAACCAACTTGGGGATCTTATGCCCTATGATATAAAAGTAATTTTGTTTGATTCAATATGGGTATACAATAAAAAAAGGGTAGTAATATTGAGCTTAGTTAGTACATGTAAGTTGTATGTGATAAGCTTATATACCTTAATGTGTGATATAACATTACTGTAATGTTTGGAATATAAATACCTATGGAAATCAAAGGGAAATTATAGTTATAATGGAAACAATTGACATGTATTACCCTTATACTAGTAATACAATTGATTACATTGATTTGTTTAGTAAGCTCTTACGTAACATGGATACTAGTATCATCACCATTACTTATATCAAATATACATATAATTCGAGCATGTCCCTATACATCGACATGCCTGAATTCGGGCATGTCCCTGTACAGGGACAGGGTCAAATTCGGCCCTGTCCACCTCCTAAAACACAAAACATAAGATAAAATTAAAATTTAATTAACTGGGTAAAGGTTTTAGTGGTTACATGGAACCTGAAGCAGCAACAATGAACAACAACAAGCAACAATAACCAACAATAACAACCAACAACAACAACCAACAACAACCCACAACAACCAACAACAACAACCAATAGAAACCACCGCCAACAACAACCACCGCCAACAACAATCACCAACAACAACCACCAACAACAATCACTAGCCAACAACAACAATTCAGAAAAGTGTGATACAAATGATTTGTAGGGGATATATAAAATGATTTTAGGCCGAAACAATTGTTCGGCCAAAAGATTCTTTCGGCCGAAATATATTTCAGCCGAAACTATGTCACCTGGGAAAAAAATATGTCTAGCTTCTTTCAGCCGAAACAATGTTACCAGAAAAAAAATCCCTCCATCTAATATGGTACGCGATAGTCGAGACCATCATCACGGTACCGTTTGATTTGACGTCTAAAGGTTCGGCCGAAAAATTGTGTTTTTCGTCCGAAACAAATATTAATTCGGCCAAAAAAGTGCGACTAGGAATTTTGGAGACGTGATTCTCACAAAAGTGTTACCCACCTTCATGATTTTACCCATAGAAAATTCCAATTCTTCCCTTTGTGTCAACATTTGTTGTTGTAACAATGGCATGCATAGGTGAGGTAACAACCTGCCAATAAACCATTATTTAATTTTCACTTCCTAAATATTGTAACTCAATCAACTTATTAGATCCTAAAACCATTGGTCATACTCTCAAATGGTCTCTCCCACTTTTTACCTAATTTTCTTTAATGCAACCATGATTTATTGTTCTAACTTTGGATTTTGAAACTCCTTTACAAAATTTTCTTTTAGTTGAATCAAAGTCACACCATGCAATGTAGGAGTATTTTTCTTATACTTCATCTACTATTGCAATGCTCATTTCTCTCTCGAAGCATGTATGATAGTTACAATGTTATTAAGGTGCAAAGTGTTAATGATTTAGTGGGGGTCACATTCCTTATTATTCTGTTAATTGCATGCATTTAAACCATTGGAACTAACAACATTCATATCGATTAGAAGAACATAGAGATCATCTGGATATATTAGAAACATAAACACATGGTTAGACCAATGATCCACTATGTTAATAACATGAATGATATTACACAAATCCAACATAGAATTATAATCGTAAGAACAATACTGAAAACGACATCAACCTCTCTCCTTAGTTACAATATATCCCTCATATATATAGGTGGTTGAAGTGGTTACAAAATATTATAGAATATACCATGGAATATGCTAGCTATAAACCACTCATACAAAATATTATGAAATCACTTGCATCTTTATATATGTGTAACTTACCAATAAAAATGGGCACATGGGAATTACAAGGAATCCTTAGCCTCTGCATACTCAAGCTTCTACAATCTTACTACTTTTACAATTTTTTTGCTACTGAACTCTACTATGTTCCATCACTTCGTAAAAAATGAGCCACAACTATTATTGTATCTTTGCAACTAGGTAGTGGTTCATTGGGAAGTTTGTAATTGTGTATCTTGATGATATACTGATCTTCAATGAAACTGAGGAAGAACATTTGAGACATTTAAATCTAGTGATGAGGAGTTTACAGCAAGAGAAGTTGTTGATAAATCTGAAGAAGTCATCTTTCATGAAGATAGAATTCATTTATTTGGGGTTTTTGATCTCTTCAAATGAGTTGAAGATGGATCCTGAAAAGGTAAAAGAAATCAAAGAATGGTCACCAAGAAATATCTTTGAAGTTAGAAGCTTCCATGGATTAGCCAGTTTTTACAGAAATTTCATCAGAAATTTTAGTGGAATTTATGCACCAATGATGGACATGATCAAGAAAAGACATAAATCTTTTCATTGGATAGAGGAAGCGGAGAAAAGTTTCAAGTTGTTGAAGAAGAAGATAATTGGACAGCCAGTCCAGATTTTAGTAAGACATTTCAAGTGAGATGTGACGCAAGAGGATTTGCGATTGGAGCAGTCTTGAGTCAAGACAATAGGCCAGTTTCATATTTCAGTGAGAAGTTGAATGATGCCAAAAGGAATTATTCCATGTATGATAAAGAGTTTTATGCAATCATATAGGTGTTGAAGAAATGGAGGCACTACCTGGTTCCAAAAGAGTTTTTTTTGTATAGCAACAACCAAGCCTTATAGTTTATAACCAGATAGGAGAAATTGAACCAGAAATGTGAAAAATGGGTTGAATTTATAAAGAACTTTACTTTTGTTATAAAGCACATTTTTGGAAATGCTAACAAGGTTGTTGATGCATTGAGCAGGAAATGTTTGATTCTGCAAGAGTTTCATGTGAGACCTTAGGTTTTCATAGCCTTAAGGACATGTACAAAGATGATTCAGATTTCAAGGATGCTTATGAATCATGTGAGAATCCTATTCTGAGAGACATAAGCCAATGGGTTGAATACTTGATCTAGGATGGATTTCTATTCAAAGGAAATCAATTGTGTATCCCGAAGAGTTCTATGAGAGAAAAAAATTTGAAGGAAAAGCATAATGGGGGATTGGATGGACACTTCGGACATGAAAATACATTTGCACAATTGAACAGTTTATATTATTGTCCAGGGATGAGGACAGATGCCAAGAAATTTTTCAACGAATGTAGAATTTTCGAACACGCAAAGGGGAAAAGACATAACACAAGATTATATCAACCATTGCTAGTACTAGAGAGGTCGTCGGATGTGGTAAGCATGGATTTTGTGTTAGGATTGTTGAGGACACAAAGAGTTTGTGATTCCATATTCATGGTGGTCGACGTATTTTCAAAAATGAGACATTTCATTCCATGTCATAAAACTAGTGATGCAACACACATTGCAAACCTGTTTTTCAAAGAAGTTGTTCAACTTCATGGTTTACCCAAGAGTATTGTTTCAGATCGAGACACCAAATTTATTGGTCATTTCTAGAGGACACTATGGAAAAATATAGGGATGAATTTATATTTTAGCTCAGCATATCACCCTTAGACAGATGGACAGACTGAGGTAGTAAATCGAAGCTTGGGAGATTTGTTGAGAAGTTTAGTAGCTGAGCATCATAGTCAGTGGGATCAGATTCTGCCGCAAGCAAAATTTTCATTTAATGAATCACCTAACTGGAGCACAGGATAGAGCCCATTCCATATAATGTATGAAATGCAACCAAGGGGAGTATTTGAGTTGAGAGACATAGAGAAGAATGAGTTCAAAAGTGATGGAGCGGAAATTTTGTAGCAAAAATGCGAGAGATCCATAGTAAGATTAAAGAGCAGTTGCAGAGTTCCAACCAAGAGTATAAGCACAAAGCAGATCAACACAGAAGAGAGTTTCAACTTGAAGTGGGGGATTTAGTTTTAGCGCACCTCAGAAAGTAAATATTCCCAAGGGGGACGTATAACACATTGAAGATGAAAAAGATAGGGCTGTGTAAGATTCTAAGAAAATTTGAGGCAAATTATTATGAGATAGAATTGCCAGATGATGTGGGCATATCACCCATATTCAACGTTGCATATCAGTATCCTTACAGAGCAGATGAAGTGAGAGGAGCAGAGACTCAGAAGGAAGTTCAGTGGGTCAAAAAACTGCCTGTAGATGAAAAGCCGCAGATGGAAAAGATCATTGACCAGAGAGTTAGCAAGAAGACCCGAAGGAAGACGTATTTTGAATACTTGGTAAAGTGGAAGGGACGCCTGATTGAATATTCCAGTTGGGAAAGTGAAGCGGATATCCAGAAACATGGACATACAGTGTAGGAGCTCATGAACAGGAGTCCATGAATTTTTCATCCAGAGGAGTATGATGCAGGAGCATCGTAAGCAAGCACAAAAGCGGAAGGACAACTGGATATGCACCAACACGCATTTTGAGGATGTTTTGAATTTGAAAAGATAAGGCATTAATGTAATATCTGGAAAAGATATTTTTGCTTTTATGGTTTGGAGATTGTAACATAGATCTTGAGCATTTTCTCTCATTTGTCGGTTGGAGGAAATTAATGTAATGAATGTAAAGTAGATGTAGGATTTAATTGGATTAGATAGCTAGAGGTTGTAGGAGGGAAAACTTTAGAAATCTCCCTTGTATGTATGGTATTGCATTATTATTCTCAATTGTAAGAGTAGACGAAAGAGAGCAAGAGAGAGAAGAGAAGAACATAGATTGTAAACTTGTATGCGCAGATAGTTGTTGCTATAGGACCCATGTACAGATGCACTTGGATTAATATAAGGAAGCTTTGATCCAACTTCATGGTGTTTATGAATTTTGTTTACATCGATTGAATGGTATGTTTACAGTTAATTTCAGTCTCTGTTATGCATTTGTTTCAATATCATGTATGTGTATGATTTCATGTTGAATGTATGAAGTCTGTGAGAGGGAGAG
>CBVK0100120863.1:0-11920 GCA_900067695.1 Picea abies
TAGAGCCGTGTAAGGTGTGCACAGGCAAGTTGAGGTCTTAGAATTTTCCAACCCAGTGAATGGTTGAAGATATTTTGTCACAAGGAGTGAACATAACTGAGAATTTCAGATAATCAGAGATTATCGTGAAACTGTGAAGAGTGCAGGAAAGAATTCCCTAGGATCCTTGAGTTTTCATCAAGAACCAAGCTTAGGAAGGATAGAGGATTCAAAGAGTTCGAAGGGAAGATGAGGGTCGAAGTCATTTCACAAAAGGAAAGCTCATAAGGAAGGGTGCCAAGTCATTTGGCAAGGTTTCTCAAAGGTCTGAACGGACGATTGAAATTCTTAGAGGGAGAACTATTGATACGTCGTGGACCTTTGGATCTAGTGGATCAGCAAAGAAGTTAAGGATGAGTGTATTTTAACACTCGCAAGCTCAGAATAAATAGTCGTCGTTAGATCTGGATCAATGAGAGCCATTGATCTTGTGGTTTTGAATTTCGACATTTCGGAAATCAGAGTGTGCAGAAAGTCATGACTTGGAGATCTTGAGTTGTGAAATCCTGATATAAGAAATTTCGACACAATGTGGACTGTTAGATCGAGCAGGAATCTGGACCATTGATCTGTAAACAAGGAAGTCACGAGTTCAGACTTTGGGAGACAAGACAGGAGTTGCATCGCGAACTCATGAGCCACGAAATCCCGACGTGCTTGGAGGTGGATCCAAAGACGTGAATAAGGTCACATGGTTGAGGCATAAGGGAGGAGCTAAATATCCGTTAACCCATTTCAAGGTTTCGGGAGTCAAAGGAATTAGAGGGACTCATAGCATAAATCACGAAGTCGCGAAATCCGAAGACACCCTTTTGGGTAAAGGTTGTGGTCACACTGGTTGGTCACGTGGAGCGAAGGTTCACGCCTAGTGCTTGTTCTCATAGGCATAATTTCTAAGAAGGTCCTATGGTTATATGTGCTAAGGTTCTAGTGGGAACTAAAGAGCCACTCCGGCTCAAGGAAGTAGAAAGATCCCAAGATCAGGAGGTCATGCAAAACCTACTGAGGTAGGGGTGTTGCATCAATTAACAAGTGGAGTATTGACTCCAAGAATCAGACAACTTCCAAACAAAATCAAATGGAGAGTGGCACCCTTAGAGCACGTAGGTTCATCTTGAAGGACACGTGGCAAGAATAAATTAATGAGTTAATAAAAATCTAGAAGACCTTAGAGAATAAAACAATTACTTAGAACTGATAGAAAATATAATATGAATTTATATAATTTTATATTAATTTATGAATGAGAACATAATAAAAACTTAAGTCTAAATGTTTTTTCCTAAACAAGTTATAGAAATGAGTTAAGAGAAATTTATACTAATAAAAACTAGTAAAGGGATAATATGAATAAAAATTTAAAGAAATTAATAAAATGAAAATTTTAATTAAAAGAGATAATTCATGAAAGAATGGTTTGTCAACATAGAGTTCGAATCCTAAGTCAAACTAGACTCTAAATCCTAACTAAGAGAAGATTCCTAATTAAACTCCAACTGTAAAGTAGTTAGGAGACACAATAAAGGAGAAATTGGGGAACTAAGGGACAACTAGTTATGAGTACTTGATTTATTACGCATGTGTTATATGATGATTTCAGTTATGAATTCCATGTATATGAGTTAATAATATTATCATTTTCATTGGATGCATGCGTGGTGACGCTTGATAATATGAATCACATATGAATTAAAGGGGTCATACATAGATATCATATGGATGAGGGAGAGGTGTGGCAACATCCCTATCATAACCTACTAGCACTCCCATCGTGACTTGAACTAAAGGTTAACGTCTACCTTGTTCCTGAGAGGTTCACGATGTCGTGAGGGAAGACTGAGACAATCACTCATAAGGATTTCTGAGGGGTGCGCAATAAGGTGGATTTATTATTCCTCAGTAATCCCTTAGTCTCACACAAGATCGACAAGTGGAGTATTGAGTCCAAGTGTTAGATAACTTCCAAACTAATTCAATGGCAATTGACACCCTTGGAGCATGGAGGTGCGTCTTAAAGGGCATGTCACATGAATACATTTATGACTCAATACAAATATAGAAGACCTTAGAAAATAAGACGAATGCAAATAATTGTTAGAATAGAGAATAAAAAAATTGTTTAGAACCGATAAGAAAGAGAAATGAATTTATATAATTTTATATTAAATTATGAAAGGGAACATAATAAAATACAATTTTAATTTTTATGCCTAATAAAGTTCTAGAAATGGTAGAAATGGATCTAAGGGAGATTAGAATAATTAAAATATAGAGAGGGGAGAATAAACTAAGACATGTGCACAATATGTGCATGAAATTAATAAAAAGGGAATTTTAATTAAAATAAATTGTATTCATGAGAGATTGGGTTGTCAACATAGAGTTAGAATCTGAAGTAAATCTAAACTCTAAATCCTAACTAAGAGAAGAGTCACAATCTAACTCCAACTATAAATTAGTTAGGAGACACAATAAAGGAGAAATTGGGGAACTAAGGGACAACTAGGAGAAAATCTAGGAACTAATTGTGGGTGTGAGGGAAAATGCATAATTATTTTTATTAAAAAGGAAATAAACATGTGCAACTTGAGGAAAGTGTGACATGTGTTCGTGCAACACACCCACGACAGGGCATAAAAATTTTCGCTCTTCTTAAAGGACACAATCTTCATTCATGGTTTCTAATTTGGAAAGTCGGGGAACCAGTCTGACCTCCTAGTCAAGGATCTTTGATTCTGAAGCCAAAATCCTCTCTGAGACCTTGATGTTTTCATTATGTAATTAAACACAGAACCTTTCAGCTTCTTGGTGCAGGTTTAATGGCACCCGTGACCTTCCCTTTCGCTCCCCTATGAAATCTCAGAGTACTGGGCGTTAGCTCCTTTTCTGGATAAGCCCCCTCTTGATATGACCTTGTGCGATGACCTTAAAGGACTGCGTGATTGCAAACGTGGCCAAAGGAGGTTTGAATCAAAATTATTTTCGGCCCACAAGTCTCCTCGAGCCTCCACGTGTCCTCTTTTCAAATCCACTGTTTGAATTGCGGCCCGCCCTCAACTTTTTAACGTTTGTGCAAATCATATCCCTTCAATGCTATGGGATCATTGATCTTCGATATTTTATGGTACTTCAAAAACTGGTGGTTCAGATATGCCCCTCTCATACCTACGAATCATATCTGACCTCTTGCAAAATCAACGGACGAGATCTCCTTCGTGATTGTACTTCAAAAACTGGTGGTTCAGATATGCCCCTCTCATACCTACGGATCATATCTGACCTCTTGCAAAATCAACGAACGAGATCTCCTTCGTGATTTCAGGTTTCAAGTGTTTCAACTCTCAAAACCCTGCTCTCTTTCATACTTCAATATTCTGAGTTAACGATCTAAAGACACTTTTCCTCCTAATAAATGACCCTACCTTTACTTGAGGTGGTTAACCTTTCAACTGGATCAACGGTCTGCCTTTACTTCGGGCAGTTGACCTTTCAACTGGATCAATGATCTTGTGGCCCTCTTCTCAATCAACAATCGAGATCTCCTTCAGGTTTTGGACTTTTGAGATCTCAAATCTCAAACTTCACCCTTTTTCTAAATGGATTTTATCCAAAGTCTATTATCCACTGACACGTGTCCTGACGATAGAGGACTACTTCGGGTCTTTACTCGGATTCCATCGATTTTATCCACGTCTCCCTTAGATCGGACAACTACGAATTACTTCAGATATTTATCCGGAGTTCTCAGATTTTTGCCATGTCTCCCTTGGATCTAAGGAATCAGATCCACTTCGAGTGATCCGACGCTTGATATTCACTTTGGACAATCTGACGATTCAACTTCACTTCGACTAATCAGATGGTTGAGATTTACATCGGATTTATGGAAGTTCGAACTTCAGAATTCTCAACTCTCAAACCTTGCCTTCTTTTGAATAGACAATATCTGACGGCTCAAATTCACCTTGGCGATCCAATGCTTGATATTTACTTCAGGTTATCTAATGGCTCAGATCTACTTCAGCTGATCGGGCGATTGGGATTCACTTTAGATTTCTGGGACTTCAGACTTCGTGAATCTCAAATCTCAACTGATAAAATATCGAATGTATTTTCTCAAAGCTGTTGATATGATGACTCAAATTCACTTTGGCAATCTGACGCTTGAGGTTTACTTCGGATGATCTGATGGTCAATGTTTACTTCGGGTCTTCACCCAGAATCCATAGATTCAGGCCACCTGTCCTCTAGATCTAATGGTTCAGATCTACTTCGGACGATCTGATGGTTGACGTTTACTTCGGGTCTTCACCAGGGGACAACAGATCTCTACCATGTGTCCCTTTCGATCCATCGACTGAGATTTACTTTGGGACTCTGACTCTCCAGGCTTTGGGAGTTTCAACTCTTATGCACCCATTTCTCTGGAGTGCTTTTACCCAAAATATACAATCTCTTGACACATATCCTCCTATCTCTTGACACATATCCTCCTGACGATCAATGACGAGGATTTACTTCGGTTGTTTTTACTCCTCCATGTCCACAAACCTCTGAATTTGTGGATATTATGCCACATGTCCTCCTTGACAATGGACAGTCCCAAATTACTTCGAGACTTCGAGACGTTGACAAGTCCACTCTCCTGTGCACCTTCAGAGGGTTAGACTTCGTGCACTTTCCTTTGGATCCAACGACTGTTGGTCCTTGCGCTCAGATCTGATAGTCCAGATATGATCTCCTCTACGCTCATTCCTCATTGTCTAGACTCTGATATGATGGTCCATGTTCTTCACAGTGCTCGATCCAATGACCACTGTTGCTCCTCCTCCTGATATTTCACTTTCTTCCCTAACTTGGAAGATTTCAAACATTTCAAAGTATTCACCTTTGAACATCCTCCTGCGAGCCATGTGACATTGGGTCTTGTCTACGCTTATGAGAAAGTTATCTCTCCCGAGCTTCGGGACTTGGAACAAGTCCGCCTCTTCTGCCCTCTTAGCATTATCTCTTCTAAGCTTCAACTGCTTGGACCTCGAAGGTCTCTGTCCCTTCTATTCCTCAAAGGGATATATGTGCCTTGCTGGCAACATTTTCTCAAGCACTCCTTACTAAGCTGTAGAGTATTTGGTAAATTTTTTAGGGTCTCCTAAGTTCTCTATAACTTCTCCTCTGGGGTTTGGGTCACTCCAACACGCGACTCTCCCAAGGCACGGACTCCGAATCTCTTAGATCAGAAGGTCGAGAAGGATCCTGACGGATCCAGAGATCCACCATCCAGATTAACTTCAGGACTTCGAGGATTTTTACTTCCCTTATGATGAACTCATTGTTCGTCGAACTCGCAAAGTCTGGAGTACTTAAGGAGTTAACTCCCACACTCCTTTCCGTATCCAATGATCATAACAGACCTTGTCTCTTTCCGAATAGTTTCTCGTTCGTTTGTCATTTGAACAAAGAAGCCTTCCCTTTCGATACTTCAATCTTGCTACTCTTCTCGAGCTTTGTTAGCTCTGGAAGGCTTAAGAGCTTTACACTCTTTTTCTTGGATGTACACTTGGAAGAATCCTTTCGCACACCCCTTATGTTCATTCCTCAACTCTAGGACTTAAGTGGTTCTTGATCTCTATTTGCCTTGTAGAGAGCCTGTGCATACATTCACTATCTCTCTTGAGATTTAATAGACTCTGTCCTCCAACGGACTCGTAACGACTAGGAGGGTCGATATGTGTACATGAAACTATTCCCAAGGTTGATGAACTCACAGTTCATGGCTCTAGCTTAATCCCCCACAGGATGCAAGAATTTACGAGTATAAAACATATCCCATATATATAATTTCCTAATTACCTAATTACACAATCAAGCAGACAACAAAAAAGGATGCTGTGTAAATCATTAAGCAAACATATCTATCCCTGCAACATTCATAGAATATCCAACTTTAATTCACATTACCACTTAAATACACAAGATAGGTGATTACTTATCTATTACATGTGATAGCCAACTAACTGAATGTGGGTGTTCATCCTTCCACCCAACCATAAGCTCAGAGGCATTCATTCTTAGCACTCTGTCCACCCCCATGCCCAACCATGATATCACCAAGGAACTCTCACAGTTCTCAATGAATCTTTCTTTGTTTCATCTTTTTCTCAGGTTCTGTTCTCTGCAAATGTTTAGAGATTTCCTTCTCCGTTATGGCCTCGACGAGGTTTTATCAGATGCTCACTCAACATCAAGCTTGCAACCTTCTATTCATTATCCTCTGGAGAGATCTACGCCTTCTCCTTATCGATTTGTATCTCTTTCTTCCAGGATGGTTCTCGACCCATCTTGTTCCTTCCGTCAGAAGGGAACTCTGGTCAACTTGGTATGTCATACCCAATGGTACTTTAGGCTAACATTCTGCATTTTTGGCCATGCTTCCATTCATTAGAGTGGTTGATAATTCAACCACCAGTCCTTTCTTCATTAACAAATTTCTCTCATTGGGATCCAAAGGAGGTTTATTATCCTCCTCAAGGGAATTTGGGATTATTTGATATAATGAACCTCTCTTATAGTTTTCACATTCTTTATTCTAGTGATATCATGGCCAGTACTTTCAAGGCTTCACCCACACAATCAATTATTGGCAACTCAAACAATAATACGTTTACACTGTCCACATGCCTTTGCATGGTAATCCTATTTTATGATTAATTACAAGTTGGGAGAAGAAGGGGTGTTACAATTCCCTCCCCCTTAAAGGAACACTGTCCTCGATGTTCTTTCTCAAAAACACCTGTCGTGCCTTTCTCATTCATCTGTTTCATAAGTCTTGATTCTTATTCCTCGATCAGGTCCTTTTTCAAACCTTTAATCTTGGTCACTTGCTTTCAATAATTATTGGACAAAAAGCACGTTAATCATAGTCTTATGCAAAAACATTGGATAAAACTTTCTATGGAAATTTCATAATCTTAGCACAATAATTATCTACGCAATTTGTGGATTTATATCCACGTGGTTGCTTTGTTATCCAGGCTCATTTTTTTTCCTTGACATACCCATTGGGTGCATGATCCTGATTCAATATTTTACAAGAAATATCATGGTTTCATCTTCCTTGTGGTCACTCACCCTCCTGGCCCAGGCTCAGGCATCCCCTTCTTTGCTATACAGTCCCTCGGGTGATCCGTCTTACCTTTCCAAGGTTTTCTCGCACAGGAAGAACTACCCATCATGTGCATGATCCCAATCAATAGTTTACAAGAAATATTAAGGTCTCCTCTTCCTTGCAGTGACTCACCCTCCATGCCCATACTTAGGCATCCCTTTCTCTTCTATACAGTCCCTCGGGTGATCCATCTTGCCTCGCCAATGTTTTTCTCACAGAAGAAGAATTCCAGAGACTCTATTGAGTCTTACAGTTGAGGCGTCCCTCAGAATTTCTCTGCTGAGGCATCCCTGCGGCTTGTGTTACCTCAACACAATATATTCTAGGTGATCATGAATTACCACGGGGTTCTCATGGCTCAGCAGTAGACATTGTTCATGCTTTTACAACTTGGCAGCCTTTCGATGCAACTAAAGTTAGGGACGAAGGTTACTCTCCTTCTCCTAGCATAGAAATAGTTAGGGGCGAAGGTTACTCTCATTCTCTCAACTTAATCATAGATAGGGATGAAGGTTACTCTCCTTCTCCTAAGTCAGTCTCTATTTCCTGCGATCAGAACATACACTTTTTCACGGTTCTTCCTCGAACCCGAGAGTTCAATATCTCATCTTTGCACTCTCTAGAGATCTTTTCCTTTCACCTTCCCATAGCGGTTTAGCTTATCAGGAAATTGGTATTCCTTATGGGCTTACAAAGCTGCCATATCCAAGACCCCTTTGCTTCCTGCACTTTCAACTGCAATCATCCAAACAAATTGTTAGCTTTTCCATGCACATACATTTTTATTGCACCTTTATAACGTCATCATAAACAATTTCAGAATTGTGTATACTAACAATCAAATTCACTTTTTCAAAAAGAAAATACCATTCCTTGCATTTTGGATCAGTCGACAATTGGTATTCCTTATGGGCTTACAATACTTCCATATCCAAGACCCATTTCCTCCTGCAATTTCAACATTCCTCATCCAAACAAATTGTTAGTCTCTCATGTGTCCATGTATATATATCTATATTCAAAACCATGCATACTAACAGTTCATCACATCTATTTTAAGGATACAAAGCAAAAAGGATACATCATCCCTTACCTATGCATCATTTCAGCCTACCAAATTTTTCAGAATGTAATTCAAATATCAATTGACCTTAATGAATGTGCCAACGTTCGTGGCCAAATTCATACCCAATGCACCTTTGCATTGATTTTAAGTTTCCCACACTTTACGCCAAGTACTTTGTCATGGTGCATTGGAGCTTATCCAAGCTTTTAACCATATGGTTTATTCATTCCCATTCATTGTTGCAGCAAGACTATGCTTCTGGCTACAGGATGATCACGATTCCAATTCAGTACATATGAAACTACAATTTTCACATGAATTCTTTTAAGCATTCCTCATTCATTAATAATTAGGGTGCCAACACTCATGGCCAGCCAATTTGGTTTTCTCTAACACCTCTACAATGTAAGTAGAAATGTTGGAAGGTCCTCCTTCCTTAATGGAAATACATTGTCTATCCTTTATGAAAACATGCATTTCCTGGAAGCAATTCCATGCAATGTGCTATCTATGAGCACTTTTGTTTCCAATCATTCCTTGATTGGTCCATGTATTCATGACATATCAGTTCATGAATTCTTCCGAAGATTACAATCAGTCTTTAATACTAGAGGTTCACACCTCCATCATTCAGGTTCTCCTTCCTGAATCATACCCTACTTGGGTATCCAAGGCATACAACTGCCTTTCAATGTTTCATACATAACATTAAGACCGTAAAACATTTCAGAAGGGATTCTTACCCAATCCCTTCATACCTTGTGCCACATAGGCATGAACATTTTTATACCGGTTCTGGTTGCTAGCACCCCTCTGATATTACCCCATCAATGGTGCTCCATGGGGACTCTTAAAGTCCCTTCACCAATCTTTCAATAAGAACCTTCTCATAGTCATCCTTTGATTGAGGTTGTTCATTATTGGCAACTGCCTTTCTCAACAGTTCCAATCTATTTCTTTCTACACATGACATACATCATAAACACATTAATTGTCATGTAAATTAAAAATGCAAGTACCATAGCATTTAAATTAATAAAACATTTTTAGACATGTCCTAGCATATCTGTATGCACTTCATCACATTATCCTTAATGTTTTCATGACTGCAACACAATAGTTCTCAATCGTTTCTACAATAATACAACCATCATCACTATGGTGTCAAAACATTTACTTTCATCAGTGTACTAGCTTTCTCATCCCAGAGAAAAACATAATATACAACATAAAATAATTGAGGGCTCTCCCCTTCTTCAAATTCTTTCGACATTGCCTGGGAATTTTCATCCCAACTGAGTTATTTCTAAGGCCTCACTGTCTTTTCTTTGCTTTTGCAATTCACTCCCCGTTGGGATCTTCCTTCTCTTTTCCTTGAGCAGCCTTGGTTAGGCCTCGTCCTAACCTTTTTGGAATACAACAACATGCTTTAATATAATTTTTTTGTTCATAATGGATCATGAACCTGTGCATAATACACATTACCATTTGGTTATCAGAATGGTCAATACTCATTTATTAGTCTTCTATTCATTACATGATGTTTTTCAAAATGTAATCCAGGATTTTGGTATATATGTATATATATATAAGCTTGTGGCTGACTGCTTAATTCTCAGCTTTCATTAAGGTTGTGACTTTGTTTTCCCGACAGAGTCTTCGCATAGTTCCTCCACATGGAACTCCTTTAGCATGCAACTTCCTTATTGCATATCCATCACTATTTGTGATGGCCTCAACCTTGAGTTAGCTTCAACAATTTACCAAATATCCCATAAGGAATATAAACATGCATCTTTTCCATGTACCCAAATTTTGTATCCATACATATTATGGTTTTGTTAACTTACATCCATGATGCACTTAACCATATTCATAATCCTAAACCTTCCTATAGTGGTCATAGGTATGTTTCACAACCCACCTACATCTCTACCGTTAAGATCAACCAACTCAAGATTGTTCACAATCCTTCTCATGTGATTCTCAAAGGCATAAGAATTTGTCTCTTATTATGACAACATATTATCTTTTCTCATTTACCCTTTTTATCTAATTATATTAGTATTTCCCGAGGAAAGGGAATACATTCCCCCTCAAGATGTTATTTGGAACTGAACTTTCATGACTCTTCAGAATGGAGTCAGCCATGCATCCATAGTATCCATTTATTCTGGACAAGAGCAATTCTTGCTTTATATTTAACTCATCAAAGCAACCATATTGTATCTATAATTATATTCTTTCATCATACATGTGCATCACTTACACATTTAATATCATTCATACCTAACTGATATTAATATCAAGCTTCATATTAGGAAGCTCCACAATGCATTAAACCTATGAACTCAAGCATAATTAAACACGGATAAGTATTCATCTGCTAGCTTATTGCTTGTAACTTTTCCATGCCATTCACACGCATGAATATATTAGGATTCTATATCCTTTTCCCAAGGATCTTCCAATCATCCCTATGATCATGTATACACATTCGTGTATAAGTAGGTGCATCTCTTGAACCTTTTTACCTCATGCATTCACTTGATACTTTAATTTAATCATTAGTGTCCTTTAGTTTGAGATTTCAGTCACTTATAGGACTAATCTCATATTGATGTTGCCTTTTCTCAAGGAAATAACCAACCAGGGTCACTTTCCTCTTTATGCAACAACATCTAGCAAGAAAACCTTCTTGCCTCAGCGTCCATAGGGTTTTACCCATCTCACTTTTCTCTGGTCATAAGGAGTTATATACGCCAATTTTAATATAAAGCAGTAACTATAATTGCCAAGGATCCTACCTGATCCTATCAGATTCCTTTAAGCCCACAAAGGTATTAACCATTATATAATTCACCATCATTAGTGCCTGAAGCTCCAACTGCATATGCTTAGAAGTAGTGTTACGAACACTAGGTCATCCGTCCTTTGGGCTTCATCTGATCTTGACAGAACCTTGCCACCTTCATCTATCCACATTCAAGTCTTATTATAAATGTTAATTAGCATATCCCTACTCCGGTAAGGGTAGTTATCACTTGAATAAAGGGATAAAGAAATTATTCTATTTAAATTCAACAAGAATTCCCAAAATCATAGGTTCAATATGTAGTCCTTCTCCTCAAGGAGTAAATGCAGATAAAAATACCTCCTTATGTGAATCGTACATGAGCCCAAGTAGGCCAAGTGTTGTAACCATGCTCTGATACCAATTTGTAACACACCCACGATGGGGCATACAAATTTTCTCTTTTCTTAAAGGACAAAATCTCCATTCATGGTTTCTAATTTGGAGAGTTGGGGAACCAGTCTGACCTCCTAGTCAAGGATCTCTGATTTTGAAGCCAAACAACTATTTGAGACCTTGATGGTCTTGTTCTGTAATTAAACACAGAACCTTTCGGCTTCTTGGTGCAAGTTTAATGGCACCCGTGACCTTCCCTTTTTCTCCCCTACGAAATCTCAGAGTACTGGGTGTTAGCTCCTTTTCTGGATAATCCCCCTCTTGATGTGACCTTGTGTGATGACCTTACGGGACCGCGTGATTGTGGACGCAGCCAAAGGCATTTTGAATCAAACTGATTTTCGACCCGAAATTCTCCTCGAGCCTCCACGTGTCCTCTTTTCAAATCCACGGTTTGAAT
>CBVK0100120868.1:0-11964 GCA_900067695.1 Picea abies
ACCATCATATTGTTCAGTTGCCTAGTAACCATATTCCAAAGGGACTAGTGCCTTTGGAGAGATTGTTTGACATAAATGATGTGGTTGTAAAGGTTAAAGGTTCAACTAATGATGCTAATGTGAATGAATGCAATGTGGGTACAGAGAAGGATCCTAAATATGTCAAGTTGTATAGCATCTTGTCAAAGGAATAAAGAGATGAATATGTTGAGCTGTTAAAAGAGTTTGTTGATGTGTTTGCCTAGACATATGAATATATGAGAACATACGACACAAACATCATTGAACATAATATCTCTTTGAAATAAGAGACCAATCCATTTAGGTAGAAGTTGAGACAGATAAATCCTATGTTGTTTCCTATTATGGAAAAAGAGGTAAAAAATCTTTTGGATGTCAATATTATCATTCCTTTGAGATACTTTGAATGGGTGGATAACTTGGTCCCAGTGAGAAAGAAGAATGAAGAAATCAGACTTTTTGTCGATTTCAGAAATTTGAATAGAAGCTCTAAGAAAGATAATTAACCCTTACCAAAGATGGATCACATATTGCAAAGGGTGACAGGTTCATCTAGGATGTCTATGATTGATGGATTTTCTAGCTACAATTAGATCTTTGTCTTTCCTAAAGATAGAGAGAAGACAACCTTCAGCACTCCTTGGGGCACATTTATGTATGCTAAAATCCTCTTTGGATTGATGAATGCCAGAACGACCTTTCAGCGAGCCATGGACATTGCCTTTATTGGGGAGAAGGACAAGTTTGTAGTCATTTATTTGGATGACATAACAGTGTTCTCACAATCTGATAAAGAACAATAGCATCATTTGAAAAAGGTCTTCTTGAAGTGAAGAAAGTTTTGTCTCTCTCTAAATCCTAATAAGTCATTGTTTGCTATGAAAGAGGGAAAATTATTGGGGCACATTTTATTAACTGAAGGGATAAGGATTGATTCAAGCAGAGTAGAATCTATCTAGACCTTGTCTCTCCCTAGATCCAAGAAAGAAGTTCAATCTTTCTTGAGGAAAATCAATTTTTTGAGAAGGTTCATTTCAATTTTTGTTGAATTGGTAAAGTATATCACAACCATGCTGAGGAAAGGAAATGAGGTCAAATGGACTACTGAATATCAAAATTATTTTGATCAGATAAAAAAGGGTTTGGCTGAAGCACCTGTGCTTATCATCCCTAACTAATCCAAGGATTTTCTGATATTTTCTTTTGGTTCATTTGACATAGTAGAAACTGTTTTATTGCAGAAAAATGAAAAAGGGTTAGAGAATCCTATTGCCTTCTTCAGTAGAGCATTGAGGGATGCTGAAATAAAATATGACATCATGGAAAAACATGCCTATGCTCTAGTTAAAGCCCTCAATGCTTTCAGAGTATATGTGTTGCATTCAAAAGTTATTGCATATGTCCCTTCAGCCTCGGTGAAAAAAATTCTTATTCATCCTGACATAGATGGAAGGAGGAGAAAATGGATTGCCAAAATTCTCGAATTTTATCTTGAAATAAATCCCACTGAATTGGTTAAAGGCCAAAGTTTAGCTAGGTTGCTAGCTGAATCAAATTGTAAAGCTTTGGGGTTTAATTTCATAAACATTAGCTCAGAGAATCAACAAGCTGAGTTGTCTGATAAAGGTTCTCAAGTCAGCCTTCCATTGGTATAATGCACTTGGTACACGGACATTATATATTTTCTACAAAAATTCCAGCCTCTTGATGGTTTGGAGAAGAACAAGGTAAGATATTTGAAGCTCAAATCAATCAAATACTATCTTATTTACCAAGTTTTGTATTGGAAAGATCCTTTAGGAGTGCTTTTGATATGTCTATATCCACAGGAGGCCCAAAATATTATGTCTGATTTTCATGAAAGTTTATGTGGAGGCCATCACTTCTGGAGAACCACAGCCTATAAGATCCTCAGATATGGGAATTTTTGGCCTAGTCTCTTTACTGACGTTTGTGCAAAGATTAGATCTTGTGTCAAGTGTCAAAATTTTTCTGGAAAGAAACAACTCAAGTCTTTTCCATTGAATCCTGCGGTAGCTTTAGGACGTTTTCAGGAGTGGGGACTAGATTTTATTGGGGAAATTCATCCTGCTTCAAGTGGTCAACATAGGTGGATTTTGACTGCCACTGATTACTTTACCAAGTGGATAGAATCCATACTTATAAGGAATTCCTCCCACAAGGTAATCATTGGTTTTCTTGAGGATATTATGGTGAGATTTGGTTGTCTGAGTAGAATTGTTACTGATAATGCTGCATCTTTCAAGGCTGAACCATTGATCAGGTTTTGTGAATAGTATGAGATTACATTAGCTCATTATACCCCTTACTATCCCCAAGAGAATGTATTGGCATAATCCTCTAACAAGATCCTTATAAATATCATTAAGAGATTGTTAGAAGACAACAAGAAAGCATGGGATTCAAAGCTTAAATTTTCCTTATGGGCCGATAGACTGACAACAAAGAGGTCTCTTGGTGTCTCTCCTTTTCATCTTGTGTATGGAGTTAAGGCTATACTTCCTTCTCATCTTTCCTTTCTTGTGGAAAAATTCTTCCAAGACCACCAAGGAGAACCTGATGATATGATCAGAAGGATACAACAACTGGTAGAAGTGAAAAAGAATAGGGAGTAGATACTAGACAAAGCAAAGGAACATCAACAGAAGATCAAGCATGCCTTTGACAAGAAGGTAAGCAAAGAAGATTTCCAGCTGGGAGATCTAGTGCTCAAGTGGGATGCACCCAAGCAATACAAAGGAAAACATGGTAAATTTGAATCCTTGTGGATTGGTCCTTTCAATATTCCTGAGGTATTTTCAAATAATAGTTATAAATTGCAGAACTTGGAGGATTCCAAATTTTTTGGTGGCCCTGTCAATGGGCACTTTTTGAAAAAGTATTTTTCTTAAGCCATGATTGGCTTTCCATTCATTGTAAATATCACTTTTTCTTTTTATTTATGTTTGAATAAGTGACCCCATAGCCCTAAGATAAGAAACCGAAGCTGCTTGTTCTTGGTAGCTCACAGGGAGCATGCCATCCCCCGTGGAGCCAATGTTATGACATGAAGTTGTCATGGGTTATATGTAGTTGTTGTTAAGACCTAACTCTACACCTCTGCCATGTCTCTCTCTTTTCTGCACACCTTTCTATAAATTTTTCCTCTTTTGGTTGATAAAGTCGGTTTCCCTTTTGTTCAATGACTTGTTTTTCCTTATTGTCTTTCTTGACTAATTCTTTGCACAAAGTTTTTCTATCTTTCTTGAAGGATAAATGCATATCGTGATTTGGTTCAAATTATTGGTCATCTTGTTTCCCTTTAATTGAGCTTATATCAGGTCAGTCAAGTATGTTATATGCATAGGGAAAAACCATGAGAAAAATGTAGCATTCAAAGCAATCCATTTCGGGCTTGAAATGCAAGCAAGTAGACAAGTTCAATTTTCAACGATGGAGATCCCATGTACAGTTCATATTAATGAATCTTGTGCATTCGGAGTTTCAAAGTCACGCAAGGATTAACGACCAGATAGAAGCCCCAAAGTTTCGAAGTCCCGAAGTGCCAAAGTGATGAGAGATTGCCACGTCAACCGAGAGAAAGTCACTTCGGGAGATATTCATGTGTCACGTTCAAAAGCTCCTGAAGTCCCGATGTTCCAAAGTGACGAGAGACTGCCACGTCAACCAGGAGAAAGTTACTTTGAGAGATTTCCATGCTTTACATCTCGAACTCCTAAAGTCTCGAAGTTCGAAGTGACGAGAGACTGCCACGTCAACCGGGAGAAAGTCACTTCGGGAGATATTCATGCATCGTGTTCAAAAGCTCCCAAAGCTCGAAGTATCGAAGTGTCGAAGTGCCAAGAGACTGCCACGTCAACTGGGAGAAAGTTACTTCGGATGATTTCCATGCTTTACATCTCGGACTCTTGAACTCCTGAAGTGTCAAAGTGACGAGAGACTATCATGTCAATCGGGAGAAAGTTACTTCGGGAGATTTCCATTCTCTACATCTCGAAGTCTCAAAGAGATGAAGTCCTGAAGTGATGTCAGACTGCCACATCACTTCGGGCCCTACCACTCCATTGGTGTTTTTCAACTCAGCACATGGCACTTATATGTTGAGGACGCATGGCATTCATTTTAGGCCACCATGTCGGATCTGGGAGATTGTCCTCTGGGAGGTATTCCTTCTTAGCATTCAAAGCTCCCGAACGCCAATTTGGTGCCATCTCTAAACATGGTTAAAAGGATTCTATAGTTGGCGGACAGATAAACTTGAGCAGTGCGTGGCAACAAAAGCAAGGCGTTCCCAGATCGTAGATTGTGACAAGATTGATGACCACACTTCATTGCGGGGATAGAACATGCTTGAACATTAAAATCCTAGAGCGGTCCCACAATCAAAATCATGGTATAGCTAAAGAGGTACGTGGCAGTTGGTGGTGGATTGCGGGGGTCGGAGTGGTGTGGATCCAAACCACCCTTGACAACTTCCGCAACCACGTGCTTATATAGGGTCCAATACGAGAGCAGCGTGTGGCAACATAAACTGGACATTAAGCCAAATCATCAAAGGAACATCACGAGGAGAAGCAAAATGTTAGCAGACCATGACTAGTCTATCACTAGAGGAAAGAGTGAAGAAACTGTGGAGAGGGTTCATTATGTCAAAATGACCCAGATCTCTCCTTGCATTAAGCCAAATCATCAAAGGAACATCACGAGGAGAAGCAAAATGTTAGCAGACCATGACTAGTCTATCACTAGAGGAAAGAGTGAGGAAACTGTGGAGAGGGTTCATTATGTCAAAATCACCCAGATCTCCCCTTGCTGAAATAATAAGCCTCATTTTGATCCCAAGGAGAAATCAGTTAATGAAATAAGGACTGGTGGTTGAACAATCGACTACCCCCTTAAATGGAAGCATGGAGGGTCTGGACGAGGAGACAAAAAACTGTTATCCCGAAGTACCACATAGGAAAGTTTTTCCTACAAGCCCAGACTAACCTGAGTTTCCTTCTGACAAAAGGAACATGATAGGTGGAGAACCTTCCAGAAGGGGAGAAAAGGCCTGCAAAAAGAATACATGTGAGGACAGACAAGAGAAGACACACGACACTAGAGAAGAGGTGCCCAAGCAGTAAGACATGTCATTCATTTTTGTTAGAGTGGTTGCCAACATGATCCTTGATTTTAGCAGTTTGTTAGATCTGTTGGTATAGATGTTAGACTTGTAGATTTTTGTGGAGAATCCTAGGATAGGAAGGCCAACTCACACTCCTAGTTGTTGACTATTGTTTTGATTATAAATACATCAGATGAATGATATGAGAGGGTCGGATGGTTGAGCAGAGCTCCCTTTTTTGTAATATTTTGACTAAACATAGTTGTTCTATGGTTATGTATGAGAATTGAGACATTTTCATTAATAGAAGTCAATTTCCTTTCATCATCTTGCTTCCTCTTATTCTGAAATGCTCATGAATGGATGATCCATATGAGATGTTTTAGTTGTATTATAATGGATGTTTGATTATAATGTTGCTATGAATGTTTTTCAATGTTTTAAACTTTAAATTCAAGAGGTTCTTGTGACTGAGTTTTTCTTTCACCTAGCTTCTTGAAGGCCTGATGCTTATAGCAGAACTATCCACCTTCCTCACTAAGTTTTCCTTCTATTCACCTTTACCCTTAAACCATTGATTGAATTTAATCAAAACCTCATTTTCTTATGCATGCTAGCCTAGATTTCTGTGTTATTAATCAAAACCTCATTTTCTTATGCATGCTAGCCTAGATTTCTGTGTTAAAACATTCTTATGTTGAGTTTTGTCCATTTGACCTTTAATCTTTTATCTACATTCACAAACCTTTTGATGGGTATTGGGCTTATCCTTTTGCAATCTAAGGGTGATTTTTAGTGCTAACAGTATCAACCACCATGTTGTTGGATACTGCAGACAAAGAGTCCTTAGGAAGGTTCAAGGATAAATTTCTCAGCATGGTGCATTCCAATTTGAGAATATCAATTCTTTGCTTCTATTGAACCAAAATCCTCATTATGTTGACATGTTGAGAAATACATTGTTGCTCAAATTCTTAGATCTTGGTTGTCATGGATAATAGTGTTCTCTTGTTTGCATGAGTAATCTCCTCATACCTTCTCATTATGCGTCGAAACTCCATGATGGACCTTTATTATCCATTTCTATAGGATTTGTTCCAAATTTCTAGTGAGAGGTTGAGCCAAAATGAAAACATTTGTGCTACTATAACACCCTACAAAATTTTCCTGAAATAGAGTAGAGAGGAAAGGAATATACTTCTACAAAATTAAAATTTGAAGATTGAAACCCGTGCGATTTTGCTTAGCAAAAAATGAGACTTAGCATAAAACAAAAAGCTAGGAACTAGAGCCTAGAACAATAACCACAAGGAACCAAATTTTTTCCTCTACATGTGAGTTCTCTAATCCCTCGGGTGCTAAACCAAATCTAATTTCCAAAGAGATGAAACAAAACCAATATCGTTGTGAACAAAGCCAAAAATGTCCTTTGAAACAAAGCAGGTGAACCTGAAACAAAGTAGTTGCATAAGATGTAATTGCCACTTAAACCCAATAATTCGGAACCAAAAAAACCCTTAGAGAGGAGGTGAATCAATTTAGGAAAGAGTTGGAACCATGCTACACAAGTAAATGGATGCTTGACTTTATCCTTTGTCTCTCGAAAAACCACTGAACTAAATGTGTAATGCATGAATTGATAGGTGGCATTGCAGAATAAACTAACCAGAAGCTCAATGAAGAGGATACTTACCATGGGAATTTTCGACATCGATTCTAGGTTGAACTTTAGGCCAATTCCCCACTTTGGTTCCACCATTATCCCACAATAGTTGTGTAAATTCAAGCCATGTTCTTCTTCACATGGAGTAGCATTTATTGTGCACATGAAACTTGTACATGCTAGTGACCTCCACTCATTGTGTCCAATGTAATTACCGTTGATTGTCTTCATATCATGTGAAGTTAATGTTTGATGGTGAGCACATCAACTCATGGATTCTCTAGGGGATTTGGCTATGATAAAGAAACTCATTTTTAATTATGTCAGCAATGCATAGAGCTAACACTCTATTATCCCAAGAGTCTACTACAGAATTTAAACTTCTTAACACATTGAAGTAGGAAACAACAATGGACGAGCCTAATTTCTTATTGATTTGAGCTATCAAGATCGAGAGAACACAATATGAAGAGACAGTTGTGACCAAGATTGATTTAATTATCATCAGTGAATCCCCTATGACCTTAAGGTGCTTAATCTAGGCATGTTTTCCACTTTGCCTAGTTGTTGGTGGTTTGTACAAGACCCCATGCATAGGTGGCTACCATTTTCCCTCTAGGATCGAAAAGGACCCCCCTTGCACATGTCGCCCCTTTAATTGTAATAAATATTAACTACATATTTTTACTTTTATTTTTTTAATGCTATAATGATTATGAAAATATTTGTTTTCATTGATATAAGTTAATAAATACTTTTTAAAAAAATATTTGTAAATGTTTTTTAATTTAAATATGTTTTTTGGGATCAGTTTTCTTATAAGTTTGAATAGTCTATTCAAGATTTGGTGCATTAGGTGATGTTATTATGTATATGTTAATCAAATGGTATAATAATCAATAGTAATGCATTAGTCATTACCTCTACAATGACTTCCTAGGAAAGTCACCCATGTCATCCATCCTAGTACGACTCTAATTCAAATGCACTTAAACATGGAGTTTCCCTCATGGTTAACCTTACTTAGCTTGCTACTCCATTTACAAAACCTTAACAAGTATTGTCCCTTATGAATCGATCATTCAAAGCTCTCTTTGTATTTGACTAATTTTTGAAAAGCCATAAATGGAAACCCAACTTAATTAACATAGTTTAGACACTCACTTTAATATAAATGAAAAATATTTGAACATTTCATCATCAATGTGGATGAGCAAATAATGTAAGAAAAACCCTATATAAATATTGAAAATTTACAATGATAATTTTTTTTATAAACAATTTTGGGGAGTTGATGTTAAATATAGTTCAGACCTTAAAGTTGAATAAAGTCTAATTGTAATCTATATATTTACATGTAAATAAGCCTTTTGTCCATACATATAATGCAAAATAATACCAACATACCAAGTGAAATATATCCATATCACTCTATCGACATTATTATACCATGTGATTAACATATACATAATAACATCAAAATAATGCCAACATACCAAGTAAAATATATCCATACCACTCTATCAACATTATTATACCATATGATTAGCGTATACATAATAACATCAATATACTAATATCAACTTTAAATAGATAATTTTTATCCACTTATATTTTAAATGTACAATTAAAAAAAAGGATTCATATGTTTTTAAACAAAGATGATACCTTTCTTATTTTAATAAAACAAATATGGTTCATACCTTTTTAAAATAAAAATGATACATTTATTAATTTATATTATAAATAAAGAAAGATGATACATTTCTTAATCTAATAAAACAAACAAATATGGTTCATACCTTTTTAAAATAAAAATTATTCATTTATTAATTTATAATTGGCATCACTCCATTAAACCATTATAATTGGCATCACTCCATTAAACCATTGGAAAAAAAAATCATTAAAATAAATAATAGTTATCATAATCAATCCAATAATTCATCCACGAGGTAAGAAAAAAACAAGATTCCTTAAAATAACGCATATCACAATCAATCCATTAATTCATCCACGAGGTTAGAAAAAAAATATATCCTTAAAATAATGAATATCACAAAGTATGTGCATTGTGTACCATATTAGCTCCCACTTTGCAACGTGAATTTTCTGAGTTTGAAAAGCCCATGGAGTCAAAGGAGAGTTTGTTATTCACATTAATTTAATTACGTTGAAAGTATCGAGTGTTTATTATCAAAATTAATTTAATTGTGTTGAAAAGCACGATAAATGAAATGTTAATAACAATTTTAATGTAATTATTGTAGAATTTAAATTTGGAGTCTTTTTTTAAGATTTTTCATAAGATACTTTGAACGATCATTTTAAAAAAAATATTATAATAATAAAAAATTATTTAATAAAAATAAGTAAATTTATTTTGATTTTGATTTTTTAAATATTGATTTTTTTATTAAAATAAATACTATATTATATTAATGTTTAACAAATTTAAATAATTATAAATATATGTTAATGTCAATTTAAAATTGATAAATCTTTATAGTGTGTATTAATTGATATTTAAAGCTACATTGAAACTACCTCATTTTACTAGGGTGGTAGGTTGAGGGGTGGGTCATCATAGGCCCCGGTGGGACAACATGAATTTTTTCGCTTGGGACCTTTGTATTGTATCCAACAATCAAGCCAAAGCATGTGCGTTATGGAAATGATTAAAAATAGCTAGGTATTGGTACTCAATCATTGATACTAGGGCACATATTGAGTTATTACTCTGTCACGTGTCTTGCAATCTAGGTCACCTCATCAAACATCCGAACAATTATGAGAAGAGATGTAAGTCCCTCCTTTGCATACACCAAGCTAAGAATGTGCACGCTTATGTACAAGGTGTTCACTTTACTCCTATTCATGGTGGGATAATGGTTTGTTGCTCAAGATGCACCAAGGGAAAGACATGTCTCCTCGTCCAATAAGAAACCTCTTTGATTTCTCTTGGTTGGTGCTTGTTTTTTTGTTGAATTATTGTATGTTTTCAGGGGAGCCTCCCCCTCGGAGATGTATTCATGCATAGGGATATTGGTGGTCTTGGGCTACTATTTGTTTTAGCACCAAAGTACAATGATTCTCCTTAGCTTTTCATTTGGAAATTATCCTATCCTTTAATTCACTTATGGAGAAGTGTTCTCGACTCTTAAAATCAAGG
This sequence comes from Picea abies, assembly GCA_900067695.1. Taxonomy (NCBI): domain Eukaryota; kingdom Viridiplantae; phylum Streptophyta; class Pinopsida; order Pinales; family Pinaceae; genus Picea; species Picea abies. The sequence continues at coordinate 9,985 of CBVK0100120868.1, forward strand.
CATTTGATCTCACTTAGGAAACATGAAGTGTGTTGTGGAAGTTGGACTATCGGAAACACGATGCATCTTGCAACAACAGGAGTTAAAGGTCAGCGTGGGTACCTAATGGATTTTAGAGAACTCCAAGAAATTGACAAAGTCCTCATAAACCATTAGGAACATATCCATTGCAACAGATCTTCATTTTTTATTGTCACATCAAAACTTCATGAGCTAGAATGTTGGGTCATGTCCCACATAGCAGAAATTATGGGTTCTATAGTGGAATTGAAGCAACAACTAGTAGTTTAGGAAGCATAATGCAATCTTTTAAGAAATCTGGCACTCAATTTGAACAAGGGAGATCAGTCCATGGTCTCAAACCAAAGACTCCTAGTCAACTCTTCTCGAGGAGAGCCAAAGGAGGATGAAACAACACATTAGCTTGACAAAGAAATGGAAGTTGTGAATCAAGACCCTTAGCATCTTAGTACATCTCTGGAAGAAGAAGTGAATCACTATGGTTTTTGCTAATTATTATGTTTTTCAAGGATATACGAATCTTAGACATATACTATAGAATATATAGTGTTGAGTACTAGGTAGTTTTGTTTAAGGATAAAGCCAAACTCCATTTTGGGATTGTAGTAGGCCTTTTTTTTTACTATTCAGTGGCTATTTTGAAAACTTGTTGAACAATACTGTGATGTAATTTCCACTGCAACATTAGTGGTAATTTTTATCAATATAATTTTACCCAATTACTGTTAAAAAAAGAAATTATCTAATTTTACATTATTATTCAATGTTTAATATATCTTACATTTTCATCAAGTTGTGCAAAGTACAATACAAATATCAAACCTCAAGATATATTACATGAAACGAGTATATGGAGCTTGTATCAACACCAAGTGGTGATGCATCCAATACTCCTTTTTCTTTTATCATGTAAATATGTCATAAATCATTCAAATTCGATGTTGGAGACCACCTTTGGGGGTGGTACAAAAACTCCAAATCCTAAAAAATGAAAGTGCTTTGTTGGAACCATAAGGGAATGGGTGGTGATGCAAAGAAAGAAGCCATGTGAGCTTTGATAAGATAAAAAATCCCAACCATCATTATCCTTCAAGCTTAATCTTCAAGCGGTCATAAACTACGAGCCTATCCCCTTCCTATTTAATCCTATATGGTTGCATGATCACAGATCCATGGAGTTTATATAAGAAATGTGGATCCAAATGGTTCATGGATCCTCATCATTTGTATGGGAAATATAAGATAATAGCAACTAAGAGGAACCTAAAGTAATGGATAAATTTTTTTATACCCCCTTTCAAAGAAAGAGAAGAATTATAGTAGAAAATAAGTACCCTTCAAGCAACAATGGAAACCCAATAGATCACTCCTCATATGTAAATAGACAAGAGAAATTTAGCTGGGAAGCTACACCAAGCTTTTCATAGAGAATAATAGCATTGGATTTTGAAATCAAGAAGTATTTCGCTAAAAGTGGGATATAGGAACACATCCTTATTTCATAAGTAGGTATGTGCTAGACAACTAAGAAATCATGTACAAGATATACAACTTGAGTATGGGAAGTAGCTTAGAGTTTGAGGCTATCAAGACAATTGTTCATGAAAATTTCAAGTGGCTATACTCAAAGGAGGATCCAACCTTAGAGCTCATCGTGCAAGAAATTTTCTAGGTCATCCCAAACATGGTCTCGGTGTAAGATGATATAGCTTTAGTCCAACCAACAAAGGAAGAAGAATTTATTAGAGTCATATGAGGAGTAGATCCAAACAAAGCTCTAGGCATAGATGGCTTCTCTATAATAAAATAGAGACGTATAAAATATGATCTCTATAAGGATAATAGAGATGTCAATATATGTCTAGCATACAATAGGGATTGTTATCGCGCAGTTTGTATTTAAGGTCACAGGCTATAGGATAGAGGACAAACTGGCGTAACATGAACCTTCCCCACCCA
>CBVK0100120891.1:0-15519 GCA_900067695.1 Picea abies
AATGCAAGCATGACATATAACACATAAGGAAACTAAAGAGGTTTTTATTCACTTTGGATCCAATCCTATAAAGACTTCAACTATACCATTAATTGCAAATCGCTCAAGTAAAATGATCTATAGTTGACCCTTTGAAGGAGTGATAGGATCAAATAAATATTGGAAACTAATCACCCCTAGGTGCAGATCATGTAGGTATCAGAGCAGGTTTGATACTGATTGCAGGTGTTGAAGATGAGAATGGCAAGATCGCCAATGTAGTTGTGGTTCGATGAGATTCAAGAGATCAACCAAATCCTTCAAACAGATAATGCTGGATTGAAGACATTGTTTCATGTTGCAGAGGAAGAAAACCAAAGTTTGCAAGAGTAGATGCAAACATGGGAAGGCTCTACAAATGAGACAACGATAAGACCATTTTGTGACCATGGAAACTTCACTAGTTATGGGTTTGAACATGACAGTGTTAATGCATGCACACTTTTTCAATCAAATGAAGATGACATACAGGCATCCAAAAACCAAGGAGGATTCCTTGAAGCATAATCCATTGATCCTTCTTACCAGGAACAACTGGATACATCTCAAGAAGCAGACCAAGAGTCCCAATTTGAGATGGAGGTAAATAAACCATGTGTAGTTCATTTCTTGATTAATTTTGATGACTCTTTTGAAGTCCTTGAACAACATTCTTCTTGCATCGGCTTAAAGTTGATGAGGAAAATGGGATACAAAGGAGGAGGCCTTGGAACCAATGGACAAGGTATTGTGGATCCCATCAAGGAAATGGTTTGGCCTCGATATGCTAGGATAGGCTATGTCCCAAAGGATGTTGGAGAAAACTCCAAAACCATTCAGGAATAAGACCCCAGGATAGTCATTGAGACTCTAGAAGTCAACAATTCATCAAGAGATGAAATTTATTTAGTACAGTCTGAAAGCATGGCTTCGCATGATTGAGGATTTGAGACATCGTCGGGGAGATATGAGTATCACCATGAGAGAGTTGAGACCAAATCTTCTTGCCAGTCTAAATCTAGAGGAAACTCATCGAGGTATAAGAAATATCGAAACTCTAAAATTCCATTTGATTATAAGCATGTTAATCACATAAAACATATCTTTTGGCATCAAAGACCATGCACATTTTGTGGATTGAATAACAATGTAGTATTCGAAGAGAAAATCCTTGTGCAGGAAGGTTATGGAAACCAAGAGAAAGACGAGGATAACATATTTCTTTCCGCACATGGAAAATAGCAGGGGAAATACACCTCTGAAGGAGAAAGGATACTACAACCATTGTAAAAGAGATGGACATAATGAGGCCACCTATTGGGACTTACATCCAGATCTACATCCAAAGAGGAACAAGAATACTAGGTAGACACCTCCGAGGGAGACATCCAGTCAGGCAGTGCTGCAGGGAAATCCACCACCAGGAGGAAACCAACTACCAGAGAAAGGACAAATCAGTAAAGAGGACATTTTCGACATAATGATTGAATGAATGGGGAAAATCCTTGAGTTAATTGAGAGTGGCCATCTTTGTAAATCACATGTTGCGATTCAGACCCCATAGGAGGGTATTGTGTAAAAGTGATAATTGTTGATATCACTTCTTTTCTAGCACATGTTGATATTGTTAGGTCTTGTGAGGTAGTTTGGGTATGGGTTTTCTTATTGTAAGTCCAATGGACATGGAACTTATCATGTAAAAAATTTTGGAAACCAAAACTCCTTTCCGTTGGGAGGCGTGATCCGAAAGGATCTAGGGAAAATCACAAAAGTTTCAGAAGTGTTCCAGGAGGCTCAGAATGGCCTCAGCAGACAGAGAAAGGGAAAAAATTCAAAGACTTCAAAACTTAGTGAAACCAACATCATCGTGAAGAGCACATCGTAATATTTCCAACGACATAAATGGTTCATCAAACAGAGTTACAGATCAAAATATATTCGCAGTCAAAGTTTTGGTCAACCTAACCCAGTCAGTAGGGATGAGTCAACATCCATATTACTGACGTCAACACCAATATAGATGACATCAACATCCATACAGGATACATCGCACAAAAAAAGATTGACACGTGTCATGATGGAATCAACATGACGTCAGCATGGTGACGTGGAGACACCAGAGGCTGCCATGTGTCACTCATTTTTGGAAATTTTGGGTCATGTTGTGGACCAGTAAAGATGTGCCACGTGGTAGTCCATACAACCACTTGGCAGTCTGTACAGTGACATGGAAGGATGATGTGGTAGACCATACATATGATGTGGCATCCATATAGACATGTGGCAGTGACGTCAGTAGGTGACGTGGCAGGTATAGTCAGCATGTGGCGTGGCAAGTACAGTCAACAGGTGATGTCGGTAGGTCATGTTGTAGGTAGAATCAACAGGTGACATGGCAGGTACAGTCAATAGGTGACATGGTAGGTACAGTCATCATGTGACGTGGCATACACAATTATCAGGGCCAATGGGTGGCTGCCACATGGCCTAGTCATGGGCCTCCATGTGGCAGATGCCTAGTGAGGGTGCATGCCAAATTTTTTGAATTTCAGTTTGAATTACGTTTCGCCAAATCTAGTAGCGTTTCGCCAAATCTAGTAGAGTTTCGCCAAATCTAGCGGATCTTCCAAATATGGAAGGGATCCACCAAATTTGGTATAACATTGGGAAGCGTGCCAAAAAATGAGGCCAATGGATTTTACCTTGTGACCTCCTCTAAACTAGTGCCTTAACTTAGCCTCCACCAACCAATTCAACTAAACAACTTTATGGGTAAATTTACCCTCCTTTTTACTTAAGTGTTGAATTCTGCTAGTACATGGGAGAGCACGCCCAAGCCATATAGTGGCACAGATTCCAATGCAAACAGTGCATTAAATGCCCATAATTGCATGTGGATCGAGGTAGCAGGTCCAGAAAGGGCCTGAAGATGACAATGTCCAATGGAGACGATTTGACAGTCATTTTTAGGTAATTCGACAACATGAATGCAATGGCGAGGTCTGTTTTTGCAGCAAAGATTCAAATCAGCAAGCTAAGTTCTAGAGAAGCTAATGTAAGCATGCTTTTCATTATGTTGTTTTGTCATTAAATGTTGCAGCAGTTGCAGCATAGTATGCTTGATACAGGTCTGAAGGAGCATGGAGAGGCTGTAACAAGGCAACAAGATCAATTTATTCCTTCTATTCCTTCTTTTCTTCCACATACAACTAATCAGTTACATGTGATAGAGAAATTGTGGCACTTGCATGATAAGTGGCCAACGAAGCAGTTCTAAATCTCGTAGTTTTGGGACCTATGTGTGGGCTGCATATATGCTTGGATATGAGAAATATATCTAAGGCACTCTATGGCTCCATGATGATGGGGGGAATCTTTTATTCTTCCTCTTTTTATGTATTGAGTATGTGGGAATGATGTCCATGTCAATATCATGGATGCCTCATGAGAATGAGAACTTTTGAAGCTTGTATACCTTCTTGATCACATTCTGATCTGTTGTTGCCATCACCAAAAAGGGACTTTGGCCTTACAACTTGTAAAGGAGAGACATCATTACAATGAAGAGAATAAAGAGGCCATGATTTGGAGCACGACCCAAAGACGTAGCCCACATTAGGTGAACTCTGTTATCAAGGGAAGTTTCATATCCATTATGTGTATTATGTTCTTATGTTGTTTTTCCATGATTTTCTGTAGATAGAATATTAAATGAAAGCATGACATATAACGCATAAGGAAACTAAAGAGGTTTTTATTCACTTTGGATTCAATCCTATAAAGACTTCAACTATATCGTTAATTTTAAATCACTCAAGTAAAATGATCTACAGCTGACCGTTTGAAGGAGTGATGTGATCAAATCAATCATCCCAGGGTGTAGATCATTGTTGGTACATGTTTATGTGATAGGTTTTATAGTGACAACTTTCATAGTGACAGAGTGACAATGGCAATATTAGTTATTTGGCACTTATATTTTAGGTTGATTGGATGGGGCTTGGAAAGGGGGGTTGTAGCCTCCTTCTGGTTTGTGTCGGAGAATTGGGGAGTTGTAGCTTCCTTCAAGTTGGAGCCTAAGAAACCAGGGGGTTGTAGCCTCCTAGTTGTAGCTAGAAAACAAGGAAGTTTGTTCTTCCTATGAATGTACTTCTTTTGACAATATAAGAAAACACTTATGTGGTTTTCTCCCGCATTGGGTTTCCATGTAAAATATTGGTGTACTGTGTATATGTGTGGTTGCTTATTGTTTATTGTTTATGTATAATGGTCATATTGAATTTTATTGGTAATCTGCTCGTAAATTAAATAATACATTTTGTGGTTAAAAGGATTAAAAGTAATGATATTGATTCACCCCCCCTCTTAGTATTCCAACAATTGGTATCAAAGCAGGTCCTTTAAGAAGAAGTCTAACCACTAGAAGGAGATCATGGAATACGCTAAGATTGATGCACCAATGTTTGACGATCAAAATTATGGATTCTGTAGTATAAGGATGAAAACCTTTTCACATGCACAAGAATTTGATGTATGGAGTGTAGTAGTAGATGGATACAAAGCACCAACCACTCCCCCAATAGACCAGGATGGAAATAAACTCGAAGAAAACAACTCAAAGGCTAAAGGTACTATTTTGAACAGTCTTTCTAATTCAATATTTGTTAAGGTTATGCATCGTGATTCTACAAAATATCTTTGGGATGAGGTTCAAAATATTTATGAAGGAGATGCTAAAGTCAAGGGAGCCAAACTCCAAAACTTTAGAGCTAAGTTCAAACAATTGAAAATGAAGGAAGACGAAGACATTGCATCCTAGTTTTTGCGATTTGATGAAGTAGTTAATACTATTAAATTTCTAGGAGAAGAGATGAAGGAACCAATAATTGTTCAAAAGGTACTAAGATCTCTACCTATGATATTTAATCCAAGGATTTCATCTCTAGAAGAAAGAACAAACCTAGACACCTTGAGCATGGATGAGCTACATGGGATACTCACCACTTATGGAATGAGAAAAGAACAAAAGAATACAGTCACAAAGGAAGCAACATTAAAAGCATCCAAGAAGACAAAGAAAAATAGCAAGCAAAATCCAAAGTTAGATTTTAGTTGCAACGATGATTTATAAGACGATGAAGAAATGGAAAACTTCATCAAAAATTCAAAAAGAGGAACCACAAAATATAAAGGTATGCTTCCATTGAAATGTTTTAATTGTGGTGGTGTTGGTAATTTTTCTTCTAAATGTCTTCATAAGATTAAGTAAAGTGATGAAGAAGAAGATCATAAAAAGAAAGAGAAAAATCAAAAGAATAAAAGAAACAAAAAGGAATTCTTCAAGAAAAGTATATGCACCAAGGAAGACAGTTCATCACTAGATCATTAAGAAGACAAACCATCGATATAGAAAGAGTACTCTTCATGGAAGTAGAATATTCCGAATAATATTTTGAGAAATAAGGAGAAGTCGATCTCAGATCAGAATTAATTAGTGCACTAGAAGAGCTAAGGATTGAAAGAAATAAAATCAAGTCACTCAAGGTAGAACTAAAAGAAAAAGAGGGATCTTAGAACTCCAATTCCAAGGAAGTTGAGAAGATGATCGTGAAGTTAAAAATCCAAGTCGAAGGAGACAAAAGAATTAAAGAGGCACTCAAAGGTCAGTTAGATGAAAAAGAAAAGATGATCAAAAGCTTGGAATAAAAAATAGTTACTCTAAGGAAAGATTTTTAGAAGAAGTACCTTCAATAGAACAACACCAAAGTATTGGATGAGATCATTAGTAGTCAAAGTCTATACCATGACAAATTCCATCTAGGATATAACCAGACAAAGAAAGGATCAAGCTCCAAGACAACAAAACATAGAAGTTATGCAAAAACAATTATAGGTTGTTCTAAGAAGGAAGAAAAAAATATGAATCAAGAAGAGGATTACAGAGACATGGCACTACCTAGAAGGTTCATATTCTAGAATCAGCATTAGCCAACAATAGAGAGACCCTGATAAGAAGAAGGATTCATAAGAGAAACGTTGTTCAGAAGATCTTCCACCCCTAAGTATCAAACTATTTATCTTGGTTTATGTTATTCATGTAATAATTTTGGGCATAAAGATGTGAATTGTAGAGACAATACCAAGAACATGAATAACTATGAATGCTACACAAGAAATGGTTATTCAAGAAGATCTCATGAAGCAAAAAGCAAAATCTACAACATATTTGAATATTTGAGCACTGAATCAGAATGATACAAGTGTAAAAAATTTGGATACATGGCCAAATATTGTAGATTGAATGTTCCTAATAAAGAATCACAAAAAAATATCAACATTCACAGATAGGAACCACAAAGGATATAGATTTAAGGAAGTAGGATCAATTCAACATTGAAGAATGCACGCTTGCTCTACAAGCTAAACAAAAGAAACATGGATGGTATGTCAACAATGGTTCTTCAAAGCATATGACATGTGATATGGATAGGTTTCTAACATTGAACAAGGAAAGAGATGGATTAGTTTCATTTGAGAATGACAACGCAACCATAATTATAGGAAAAGGGACAATTAAGCTTGGAAGCAAGGATGCTAGATCATAAAATGTTATACTAGTCGAAGACATGAAACATAGTCTACTAAGTCTAATTCAAATGTGTGACCAAGGACACATACTTGGGGTTTGATTCTCAAAAAAGCGAAATAAGAAAAGGAGGGTCAAAAAAATTGGTGGCTACAACTGTAAGAACTCCAAGCAACATATATGTACTAAACGAATTTGGAAAAAAAATGTTGCTTAGGAAAGGAATATGAAATTTGGCTTTGGAACAGAAGAATGGGTCACATACATTTTGATAATATTTCCAAAGTCAGTAGAAAGGAAGTTGTAAGAGAAATGCCCCAGATCTTGAAGCCAACAAATACTCTATGCAAGAATTTTTTGCAAGGAAAACAAACTAGGACCAAGTTCAAATCAAAAGAGTACTCCACAATGAAACCTCTAGAGATTGTGCATACTGATCTAGTTGGACCAACTAGAATGAAGGGATTTAATGATGAACAATACTTCATGCTATTGGTTGATGATTACACAAGAATGAATGCAATTTGTTTCCTTAGGAAGAAGTCCGCGGCATTTGAACACTTCAAGATATACAAGGAAATGTTTGAAACTGAGAAAAAAATGAAGATCAAGTGTTTGAGATCAGAAAATGGAGGAGAATTTACATCAAAGGAGTTCATGGAATTCTACAGTGAGCATGGGATAAAGAGGAAATTCTTGGTAGTTAGGACACCTCAACAAAATGGAGTGGTCTAAAGGAAGAATAGAACAATACAGGAAATGTCTAGAACCATGTTAATGGATTCCAATTTGAAAGATGTCTTTTGGGTACAAGAAATGCATGCAGTATTTCACATTTAGAATAGAGGAATGCTTAGAAATAACAATGATAAGACTCCATATGATCTATGGAATGGAAGACCAACGAATGTGAAACACTTCAGAGTATTTGGAAGAAAATGCTACATCAAAAGGGAAGACAAAAGGATTGGAAAATTTGATTCTCGTGTTGATAAAGGAATATTGGTTGGGTACTCAAGCTAAAGGAAAGAATACACATGATTCAATATAAGAATCAATAGAATAGTGGAAAGCATCAATGTGATGATCGATGAGACAAATGGACGAAAGATAAAAGAAGAAAGAAAAGATTCGGTGGAACAAAATCACGAAGAAGATTTAAAAGAAAAAGAAGCAGAAGATGAAGAGGAAGAATAGTCAGAAGCAGAGAAAGAACAACAAGATATTCAAGTACCTTCAAAGACACCTAACAGACGAGTGCAGAAGAATCATCCATTAGAACATATAATTGGAAATAAATACATAGGAGTTGAAACTAGAAGAAGAATATGTTCACCATAACAACAACACCTAGCACTATTATCCGCATTTGATCCAAGTAGTTTTGAAGAAGACAATAAGGATGAATTTTGGATCAAAGCTATGGATGAAGAGTTAGATCATATAGAAAAAAATGACACTTGGGAACTAGTCCCAAGGCTGAAGAATAAGAATGTAATTGGTACAAATTGGGTCTTTAGAAAAAGATTGAACAAGGATGGATAGGTTACCAGGAACAAAGCAAGGTTGTTATGTAAAGGATATGCTCAGGTTGAAGGTATAGACTTTGAAGGGACCTTTTCCCTAGTTTCCAGAATGGAAGAAATAATACTGATCCTAGCTTATGCTTGTTCTAAGAATATTAAAGTGTATCAAATGGATGTGAAATCAATATTCCTAAACGAAGATCTAAAGGAAGAAGTCTACATTGAACAACCTGAAGGATTTCAGTTGTCAGAAAAGGAATATTTTGTTTGTAGGTTGAAGAAGGCCCCATATGGTCTCAAACAATCCCCTAGAGCATGGTATTCAAGACAAGACAAATACTTACAACAACAAGGGTTCAGGAAAGGAAATGCATATATCAATCTCTACATAAAGGTAAATCAAGATAGTATCATGTTAATTGAAGTTTATGTTGAGGATATTATTTTTGGAAGTGATGATGACATGATGAGTCAAAATTTTTCCAAAGACATGCATAATGAGTTTGAGATGTCATTGCTTGGAGAGTTGTCCTTATTTTTGGGACTGTAGATATGTTAGAGCGATACATGTATCTTCATCTCTTAGACTAATTATATCAGAGAAACAAAGGTTTAGAATGGAATATTGCAAACCAATTATAACCCCTATGCAGACCAGTTGCAAGTTAAGTAAGGATGATGATTCAAAGGATGCAGACCAGAGACAATACATATCTATGATTGGTAGTTTAATCTATGTGACATGTTCTAGACTAGATTTAATGCAGGAAGTTGGAAAGGTTGTGAGGTTTCAAGAAGAACCAAAGGAATCACATGTTATGGAAGTGAAGAGGATATTTATATATCTAAAAGGTACATAAGAATTTGGATTATGGTATCCAAAAGGTATTGATATATCCCTTATTTCCTACACAGATGCAGATTGGGCATGTAGAATTGATGATTGAAGAAGTACAAGTGGAGCATCTTTCTACTTAGGTGAGTGTCTGGTATCCTGGTTAACAAAGAAATAGTCTTCAATATCCTTATCTACAATAGAAGCATAGTATATTACAACAACAACATGTTGTACCTAGGTACTATGGATGAAACAAACCTTAAAGGATACAAGTTGAATATGATGAGCCCATTCCGATATTTTTTGATAACAATAATGCCATAAGTATCTCAAATAATCCCGTGATGCACTCCAAGACAAAAAACATTCCGATCAAGTTTCACTTTCTATGAGAATAGGTTGCAGAGAACAACATCATGGTCGTGTATGTTGGGACAAAAGAGTAGATTGCAGATATTTTCACCAAACCACTTCCAAGGGAATCCTTTGAGTATCTTAGACAAAAACTTGGAATAGTTTCTTCCCCACAGTGAACTTTGAATGCTTTTCATATATGTCATGGATTTACACAAGGAAGCACCATTGATGAGAAAAAGGACAATTCAGAAAAGGGGAGCAACCCAAAGGATAGTTTAGACAAGGGGAGTAGGCCCAAAGTGAAGATTCCCTTTTCCATTGATGTCAAAGGGGGAGAGAGTAATTAGAGGCATGGATGGAAATGGAGAGAAAGAACAGAGGCATGATTCTAGGGGGGGCAATGGTCACAGGGGGAGAATGAACATAATTTTTCCATACCATCAACGTTGCATCCGAATTCAATGTGTTTCCATCAATGCCAAAGGGGTATATTTTTTATATATTGGGTTGGTTTTCATTGATGTCAGCCCTTGAAGAAAGTACGGTAGCAAATTTCATTTTCCCCACAGGTGTGGTTAAGGAACCTAATTTTGTATGAGGAATAAAGACATGAAGATCGATGAATTTGCAGGTAAGAATATCATAGATGGATATTATATGTTGTTTTGTTTTTGATGATATGTGGTACATCACATGGTTCCTCAAGGTTGAGGAGATATGGCTTTGTGAAGTTGGAGAACCCTCATGAGTTATATAGTAGCTCCTAGAAGGTCAATATGAAGTCAATTATTCTAGAAGATCCTAGAAAGTCATCAAGAAGTTTACTAGTCAAAGTGGTTGCAACTAAGAGTTAATTATGGGTAAAGTTGTTGAAATAAGAAAATAATTAAAAATAAATTAGTTGCAACAAGAAATTATGAGTTTACTAATTATGGGTAAAGTAGTTGCAAAATGAAAGTGGGTTAGCCCTAGAAGAGGGAAGATGGGTAAACAATTAGAAGATGGACCCAAAAGGAAGCCACTTGGGAAAGTATAAATAAGAGAGCAAGAGACTCCCATTAACACCTATTGAGCAAATTGAATATCTATCTTGTGAAAGGTTTATTGCAGGTACTCATTGATACATCTGAAGTTGTGCAAGTATGAGGTAGTGAAGGAAGAGTGACGAAAAAGTTTCGTAGTGAAGGAAGAGAGCAGGAAAGTCGTGAAAAAACATGATTAGGGTCATCCCCACGGATCAGACAATAAACATCCCTTGAGGCATCCTTGTGGGTTTCCTATAGCCTATCATGCGAGGCCTCGCTAGACAACCCCTTTTGTCATGCGAGGCAGTGTCAGATCTGAAGGATGAGAGGTGGTTTAGGTTGTAGAGGTTGAGGAGAAGCTATAGGAAATTGTGATAGTGTTTAGGTACAATAAATTTCTATACAGGACCAAAAGGTTTGTTATATGCTTGTATTGAAGTTGGTATTTTGGTGATTGCTTGGAATATGGACACGGGAGATTGAGGATTTTCCCTTGAGGGACTATTGGTTATATGGTATATGTTGCATGTGTTAGATATACATAGGTACATTGTTGGTACTCTTGTTGTTTGTTTTTGGCACACTTTATTGGGTATATTGTTGAGTCATATCTTGTATCCCTTGGTACATGTTTGAGGGTTTTTGGTTAAGGTGTGTTGTTGAAGTTATTAGTACAGATTGACGCTTCATAACAATGAGGGTTTGATGCATGGTCGATATGAGGTTTCACTATACATGGTTTATGGATGTTTGTATATGTATGGCACATGATTAGAGAGACATAGTTGTACATGGTTTGAGCTCTACACTCGTGACAATTTGTATGAGATCTATGTGATCAGATTTGATTGGTTGATGAGATTAATGTGATAGGTTGTTGGTACAAGTTGTGATAGGTTGTTGGTACAGATTGTGATAGGTTGTTTATGTACATGGTTGATTTTCATGGTTGGCACATGATATGGTACATGATCGATACTCGATATAGTTGATGCACTTGTTATGGTACATGGTTGATGGTACAGGTTTGGTGCATGGTTGATGCACTTGTCATGGTACATGGTTGATGGTACAAGTTGATGCATGGTACGGTTTGGTACTTGGTTGAGACACATATATTGTGATGGCATGTGGTGATCTTGGTACATGCATGGTAGAGGCATGTGTTGGTGATGTTGAGCATATGGTTTGAGATATTCTCTTGGTGATCTTGGCATGAGTTGCATGCAGATGAGAGTGGATCTAGTTTCATGGATGAGATAGTGATTCATGGACCATTGTATGATGCATGGACAAGTCCAATGATCATCAAAGGAATAGAAGATCATGTTATTCTTGATGCAACATTGTTGAATAGTTGATCAATGTTCCGGTAGAGCAACAATATCCGCAACAGAAGAAAATTACAGTGGTAGCACATTGTTCACAGTGATTACATGGCATCTTGTAGAGAAGACATGGGGAGAAATACCCACATGGGGAGTTATTCTCTTTCCCATGATTGGATATAGAGGTATGATTCCAAGAGGAGAGATGATAGAGATGATCATAGAGGGAGCATTGACAACCACACCATCAACATTGCATCAGAGTGATATCTTTTTTCAAAGGGAGAGATATTATTTATATGAAGGAAGGGAGAATAATCAGAGAAAAATCAAAGGAATATATACAAGGGGAGAAACACAAAGGAGAGTTCATTCAGGGGGAGTATCCCCAAAGAGATATACCTTTTTCCATTTATGTCAAAGGGGGAGAGATATAAACATTGATGAAGAGCGATGATCATAGGGGGAGCATGAGTATTTCCATGATTAAGTGTTTTCATAAATGTTGGTGTTTCCATCAATGCCAAAGGGGGAGATTGTTGGGAAGTTGGTTTGGATAGTTGGTTGTCATTGATGCCAACCCATGGAGAGTGATCTTGGAGATTGATGTCACACCTAAGAGATTGATTTCAACCCTTGGAGAGGTCATGATATTGTTGGACAATTGGTTGTCATTGATATTGGATTGATGTCAACTAATGTGACGAGTATATTTGGAGAAGTCTTCAAAGTGGTCCCCTTATGGCGTAGCTTTAAGCATGTCCCTCATGGGAAGATGATTTGAAGAAGTCTACAAGAAACCCCAAGGTGTGATTATGGGACCCAAAGTTGAATAAGGAATATGGACATGAAGGATAGCGTACATGTAGGCAAGACCCTCATATATGGATAGTACTCATCGTTCCATTTCCGGTGACATGTGGTATGCCACGTTGATTCTCACGGTTAGAGAGATATGTCCTTGTGAAGTTGGAAGCCCGAAAAAGTGGACAAGAAGCCCCTAAGATTGTTATAAGGCTTGGTTAAAGAGGTAAAGTTGTTGTAACAAGAAAACCCTAGAATCCCTAAAATAAGAAAAGGAGTTAGCTAGCATAAGTATATAAGCACCTCAATGAGTCATTCACTAGTATGCTGACACACTTATTCATTTCTTATCTATCTTGTGATCTAATGATATTTTTCTAAGTTTGTAGCATCATTTTCTGAAGTAGCAAAGGAGGGTCAACGATGAAAATATCAGAGTTTCAGAAAAACCCTAGTTTCTGAGGTGTACGCGGGTTGTTGTGGAGGAAGGTGCGTACATACGTGGGTTGCATTGGAGGAGGTGGCATACACACACATGCTGTAGAAGAGGAGGTAGCGTACATGTGATAAACTCATGAAAAATTGAGTAGATGTTTGTGCCAGGTCCCTAAAGTTTGAAGCAAGTTCTCAGGTCAACATTCTACAGGTTCAGGTCAGCTATAGAAGTTCTGGTACGATTACATGCTTGTTTTGATGCTTATATTTTCTTATGATATAGTGAATGCTTGAGGCATCCTTGATATTGTTATTCTTATACTTGAATATGGTATGTTGTTGGTTGGTTGGCTGAGTGAGAAACACTCTTATGTATGGTACAATACTGATATGGTTGAGGGATATCTATGTTGTATGCATGAGGTACATGCATAGGTTGTTGGAGATGCTTCATTGATGACATGGTACATATCTGCATATGGTTGATGGCATAGTGACTTGTTACAAGTTGATGTGACAGAGGCATCAAAGGTCTTAAGGGATGGAAGTTTAGGAGTTCCAGAAACTAGAAACCCTAGTTTTATGAGGGTGTAGGCAGGCTGAAAGAGGACAAGTCACATACATATGCATATAACAAGAAGAAAACTTATGTACATACATGTGTTGCAACATATATAGGTCATGTATCTGTTGGTATATTTGGACAAATTGTTTTCAATCTACAAGTTGGGTCTTGTACTTGAGGTTTGGAATCCTCACTTCTCAGTTGGTGCTGAGATTTGCAGGCTGGCTCTTGTATTTGAGAGTTGGTGCTATTTTTAGTTGGTGTTGATAAACCCAAAAACCACATCACTTCAAAATTCTGGGGTCCACATCACCTCCAGGTGACGTCATCGTGCCCCATCACTTTGGCTCTTCGGGCTTCAAAACTTCAAGAGTTTCCATACTAGAACACTTCCAATTCTCCTAAACTCCGCATTCCTGAACTGGTCAATCTGTCACCATGTGTCCTCTTGGATCGGACGACTAAAATTCACTTCAGATCTTGACCTTGAGTCGATGGATCTACACCCCGTGTCCTCCTTAATCTGATGGTTGAGGTTTACTTCAGGTCTTCGGACTTCGAAAATATCAAACCTCAAAACTTGTCTAGCCCCACTGGCTTTTATCCAAAGCCCTGGATCTGGTGATGCGTGGCTCTTGACAGATCGACGGCTGAGATCCTTCCAGGTTTCAGAGAACTCAACTCTCAACCTTTGCTTTCCCTGGAAGTGCAAGGATTTTTGTCATGGGTCCTCCTACAGATAGAACGACTGAGATTCACTTCGGATCTCTGGGGTCCAAAAATATCAATTCTCATCTTCTCTTGCTTGCCTTTTCCCGAAGCAGTTTTACCCGAAGCACATGATTGGTTGATGCCTGTCCTCCTACAGATCGATGGTCCCTGACTACTTCTTCTCTTCAGAGATTCACCGCTTGAGTATCAACATGTCACATCACTGCATGCCTTTCAAATTGTGGGGACACGCATCGATGGTTTGGAGTAACCCACTTTTTTCCCCACAATTGTCCTGATGCTGATAGGTAACCCCTTAGGGAAACTGTGGTTTGGATTGCAGGATCGCCTTGGGAAATTATCTCCCGTGCAACTTGGTTCCCCGCAATGCCTCCTTGGGAAATTATCTCCCGTGCAACTTGGTTCCCCGCAATGCCTCCTGTCCATTGATCTCACTCTCCAATGGGATATGATGGTGGTGACCTTGACCCCTGCTTCCTTTTCATCGGACAACCCCTGTTCACCTGTCCTTCGATCCAATGATCCCGGATCTCTCCTGATCCTACAATGGCAATCTCTCTCGGATTCGAAGGGGGAGGATCATGATCCTTCAAATCCCTTACCAATGATCTCTGACGATCTATCTCTTGCGTAATTCTGCAACACCATTCCTCCTGAGCTTTTCAACTCCACAGTTAGAATTCGATCTCAACCCCGAGACTCTTACCAATAGACCCGACCCATACCAGTCCGACGTTTCAACCAGAAGCTCTGATACCAAACTGTAACATACCCAACCACCCACAGGCCGGGGTACGCTACCTTCAAGCCCACCCTTGGAATTCTTTCTCTTATAGATACCTTTTCATCAATTAAGGATGCATAAAAGAAAAGACTTTAACAACATGCACACAATAATCAACAAGCATGCATAGTCTAAAGATTCAATTAAATGATAAGTAAATATACAACGGAAATAAAATTCAAATACATGTAAATGATACCATAACAAAGAGAAATTATATTTTATATAAGGCGACACCAACTGGATGCATATCAAGGACGTTCCACCCAATCGTAGACACCACTACTCCAAAGATCAACAACAGTGTCATCGCCAAGCTAGGGCTATGAATCCACAAGGATGGTTCTAGAGTGAAATTGGGTTCCCAAACCAGTCAAATCTCAAGATCTCACAGGTTTCCCAACACCTACAACAATCCGAGTACCCAACTCTCTTCTACCCAACCTGTATCGCCCCAAGAGAATGAACCTCCACCCTTCTCTGCCACACAGTCCCTCAGGCAATCCTTCTCCTTTTTCCAG
>CBVK0100120895.1:0-21623 GCA_900067695.1 Picea abies
AAATTCTCCACTTCTAGTTGCAACTAATTTATTTTTAATTATTTTCTTATTGCAACAATTTAACCCATGATTAACTCCTAGTTTCACTCACTTGACTAGTCAACTTCTTCTAGAAGCTTCTAGAATATTTTTGACTTCTTTGACTTCTAGATAACTCATGAGGGTTCTCCAACTTCATGAGACCATAACTCTCTAACCATGAGGAGTTATGTGGCATTCCACATATCACCAGAAATGGCATGACATGTATTATCCATCTAGAGTAGTCTTACCTGCAAATATGTTAATATTCATACCATTATACATCAATCAAACTAAAGTCCCTTATCCATACTGTTTGGGGTTACCGAAATTTGCTACCGGACTTTCTTCAAGGGTTGACATCAATGGAAACCAACTCAATTAATCAATAGTATCGTGTTCCATAGTTGAGAAGAACATTTGAGAGTGGTATTATGTGAGCATAATAAAGGAGGAGAGATTATGTAGCAGCCATACATGCCAAAGGTCAAAGGAAATTCCACAAAGAGTGTCTCTTTGTTTGTACTTGCATCATTTCTATACTAGAGAAAAGAGAGCAGAGCAGCCTCACCTTCTAGGTGGATTTTCTCCCATATTGGGTTTCCCAAGTCATATCTTGTATTTATTTGTGCAGGTGTGATTGTATTTTATTGTTCTCTATTTTCCGCATTTTATCTATTTCGTGCATAAGCAGAAAATCAATAACTAAATATTATGGAGATCTAAAGGAAAATTAACCTTAATAGTAAAATATTTCAATATTTTATTATAATTGTTGTGACGAATTGTTCCAATGGAATATCCATGGTAGTTTACATATCATTATTGGTGTTATTCCTTCCCACCTCCATGAGGATGGTCTACATGGTTCATAGCTACTCTTTGTACCTCATAATGCTTACCCAACCAACATTTAGCTCTGACTTACCGAAACTTCTATTGTTTGCAGTGAAACTACCCACTTGTCTAATTGTTGTTGAGAAGTTATCATATATTAAATGAAATTCTCCACATGGTAATTTGGGACCAGCTATTCATTTTGCATATATAATTTATATTTAGATATGGTAGAATGATTTATTGAGGCGTTTGTGTTACTCCATGCCTTGCAAGGATAGAGAATGCATCATTGTTCCAACTGTGTTCGCGACTAGGGGCTCTCAATTAAGTAAGAATAAGAGAGAATTCATCTTAGGGTAGGATTCCTACTTACATTGACTTTACAATAATATATGGAGGTGATCATGTCTAGGAATACGAGAGATCACTCCTTTTCTTACATTAAGGGTTGACATGGTACTGGCACCCCCATTCTTTGCTTAACTGTTTGAGAGTCGGGTGAGATTATTTCCCTAAAAATTTTAAAAATATAAATATAAAATTCAATAAAAATAAATTTAAAAATTAAAAAGCCCTGCCTTATTTCAAATGCTCAACTACCTCCCTCTTCCTGGTTATTCTCCTAGTACCGACGATGAAATTTCATGATTCTTATTCATTTCTTTATTGGGGCCTTTATTCTCTCTCATTTCATGGTTGGAAATCACTCCATCTATGGGAATTCTAGGATACATAGGGCCATCAACTTAAGAAATATAAACTATATCACTAGAGCCCCCCCTTAATTGTCATGCATAAATGGTTTAAATCATATCAATCCATTGATAGCAAGATCCAACTTCTTACCCACGAGGAACCACAATATGGTGATGAAAAAATGGATGACAATACCTCTTCAAGTTCGTATCATCCTGAGTGGGAATCAACCCCATCTTCTATCCATTGGCTTACATTCAACACCTTAATTATGGAGCATCTTTCATCCTCCTATTTGTATACTTATGTTGTGTACCTAAATACACCATCTTTATTAAGTAATAAACTCTATATACATGAGTTATTCTATATGTAATCTTATAATTTTGTACCAATGCGGGAGTTTTAGGTCAATATTTTTATGTTACCTTTCCATTGTTTTTAGTGACTTAAGCTTCAAGTTAGGGTTTCTACCTCTTTTTAGGTTTTGGATTCAAAGGAAAGATTTCGTGCCTATGAATTTAAGATCATCAATAAGAAGGGAAAAGATAATGCAATTACACATGATTTATTATGGAGGAATGGGCATCCCACCTTCAATGCCATTTGAATGAGTGAGAAACTAGGTATAAGACTCCTAAGATACGACCTTAGTGATCCTACTATAGTTCAAATTCAATAAGGCATTCTTGATGCAAAGAAGAGTTGTCCTTGGATTGTCTATATCAATGTCTATGACTTAACTGTCCATGAAAATTTGTCGAATGTTTGTTCCATTAATAGTGGTCTTGGCCTTTCAATCACAGCTAGAGCACATGTGTAAGAAAAACCAGGACATGACCCCTCTTGCGAGAAGTAATTTACAATATTTATATTTGTTGGAGGCTTGTACAAGTATTTTTGATTAAAAGTATTGAGACTCCAACTTCAATTATTGGGGGGTAATTTAGCTAATTTTGTAGTGTCCCTACCTCACTAAACTCAAACCAATTATTTGTATTATCCAAACTATATACAATTAGAAGAAGAACAAATCTCATGTAAATTTATGCTACTAGTATCGTGCCTCTTTTCTTCATATTCTTTTGTTGTTACTTTTGCCAACACTCCTTTAAAATAATCTAAGAATGATTTTATATAGTCTAGATTGAGCTCTCCCTTATTTCAAAGCAAACTTGATTGAAAATTTCTCTAGATGTGCATAATGGTATTCAATATATTAACGAGCACACAACACCTAGCATTGTGCACAAGGACATCAAGAGTAGCAATACTCTTTTCAATCGAAAGTTCAAGGCTAAAATTTCAAGTTTTGGAATGGATAAATATGACATTGTTGCTCTTACAAAAGCATATCATATGACATACAAGCATACATGGCTCCATAATACCTCATTGATGGACTCTTGTTCCCAATGCTTGATGCATTTGCACTTGGAGTTGTACTCATAAAGTTGATCTCTGACAAAGAAGTTGTAGTTTGAAGGGTTTGTGCCATTAGCAGAAAAGGAAAGTAAAGCCTACTTTGGACCCAAATAAAACCCCTTTTAGAAGGGGAAGATAGAGGAGAAATCAATACAATGGGTTGATGGAAATGAACAAAATTCGTATTCCATTGCCATTATTCTTGGTCTTACAATCAAGCTAGAGAATATGTGGAAGAATATTTGCGAGAAATAATTTACAACCTTTTGGATATGTTGGAGGCTTGTATAGGCATTTATGCTAAAACATATTGAGACTCCAAATTCAATTATTTTGAGGTAATTCTACTAGTTTTGTAGTATCCCTACCAGGCTAAACTCAAATCTAATTTTTTTGTTATCCACACTATATACAAGTAGAAGAATAAGAATAAATGTTCTGTAAAATATCACTACTATTACTATGCCTCTACTCATCACATTTTACTAGCTATTGCTATAAACACTCCTTCAAAATGATCTAACTCTAACTTGACACACTCAATCTTGATTTCTCCCTTACTTCAATGGAAAACTAGATTGGAAATCGCTCTAGATGTGGTTGTTTAGCTTGAATATATTAATGAGCATGTAGCCCCTAGTGTTGTGCACATGCATATCAAGAATAAAAAGGTTATCTTACATGACACGTTCAACGCTAAAATTGCAAATTTTGAAATGGCTAAGTCTTACACTAATGCTCTCACAAAGGATATCATAGGTATACAAAGGATACATGGCTCCAGAATACATTTTCAACAACCTTGTGTCCCTGAATCTTAATATGCTTACATTTGGAGTTATGCTTCTAGCACTGATTTATGGAAACAAAAATCATAGTTTTAGAAGGTGGGGTGCCATTAGCAAGAAAGGCAAGCCAAATTTGGACCCAAACAACACCTCTTTTAGAAGGAGGAGATAAAGATGATAAGTTAATACAATGGATCGAATGAAATCTATAGAATCATGTTGGGCCCCAACAACTCTCGTTAAATTTTGTTGAAAGTTTAAAGGGTCCCATTTTTAATTTTGTAAATACTATTCTCAGTTGCTTTTGGTTTTGTCTTACTTGGTTTGAAAGCATGTTTTAATGGTTTTCTTTCTTTGGTATTCAATTTGTCGTATCTTAATTTCTTTTGGGTTTATCTTTATGAGATGATGGATTGTCATGTCATGTAATAATTGTGTTGTTTAAGTCTCTTC
The DNA here is from genome assembly GCA_900067695.1 of Picea abies. Classification (NCBI taxonomy): domain Eukaryota; kingdom Viridiplantae; phylum Streptophyta; class Pinopsida; order Pinales; family Pinaceae; genus Picea; species Picea abies. Next base: position 4,224 of record CBVK0100120895.1, read on the forward strand.
ACTCTCTAGTCATTCAACATGGTTTGCATGCTTATATGAACTTATGCAAGTTGATTCCATGACTTGAATTTCAAAGATTGGATTAATATGATGTTATGATAGTCTCGTAAAGTTATGGTCTATGGTGCATAAATGAATTAATTGGGCATTTAGTGGATCAAAATAATTTAATTAAGATTCAAATTTTGAGATGAATGATCAACACCTTAGACAAGTATATGTCAAAGAATAGAATCGAGCAAATGGTTTTAAGATTTGCATGATTCTTTATTTTTACAGATCATGAAAATTTGTTTAAAAATCATGCATTTTCAAAAATTTCTTTTCTTTGGCAATTAAAAAAATAAATCAATTTAAGGTTGCTTATATGTTATTTGATTTGCACCTTCAAAGAATACATTTTAAGGACTAAGGACGAGCTAAGAGTTGTTCAATTTAAACGAAACATTATTTTTTTATGAAGCTCTCAGTCTCAATAAAAAAAATGTATTTTACAATGTTTTGCTTATAGATAAACGTGACACTCATTACAATTGAGAATGATATAAACTTAACCCACGCAACTAAAACTCATTAACCTACCATGCCTAAGAAAAACTTTGAGTAGGGGTTAATGATGGATATTTTCTAAAAAGTTTTATCGACATTGAATTGACTCTTAAATTGATCATCTGGAGTTAAATATACACTTTGGTTTGTGATCCATCCTAAAACGTAATTTATCATTTTGGTTATATTTCCTTGTCAATATTGTTTAAATACTTATCAACGAGGGAATCATAATGAAATAAATGAACAAAGTCATTCTTTGTACTCATTCAACAATGAATTAAAGGTGTGTGTTGCAAACTGTCAACAGGTTAGGGGTTTTTTAGTACGGGCCATGGTCATGCAAAATAATGAAAGCAAGGATCATAACTTTTGAAAGAAGATTATTCAATCACATTTATTCACATTTATTACATGAGATCAATCACATGAGTTCAATGTTGAAGTTAATGTTTGTGCAACACTTTAAGACCGACTTACTCAAAGAATAAAAGGTGTTTATAAATAGACTAAGGAGATGTCAGATGCATCTGAGTAGGATAATGACAATCATGTTGAAGAAATTCATACAGAAAGCACCAATGGTGAAATTTCTGAGGATAACAAAGATAGTGGATTTTCAAGAAAATAATTGGAACGACTTGTAGCTTCTCGTTGGGCGAGTAAAGAAGTAAGCGAACAAGCAAAAGACCGTAGAAACGACTATACTAAGTAGAAAAAATGCACCCAATAACCAATACTGTAAACTATGGTTTGTACCAAAAGAATAAGTTTTCAATAATAAATTACGTAAAGTAACTCTGGTTAGCCATGGAATTCGCTACAATAGAACAAATATTTTCAAAAATTACATTGTCTAGTTGAAACAAAATCACAGTAATACATGCCCTAAGATTGCACAAAAGCATAACATCAGAAAGCATGGTTAAAGTCATCAGTTTGAGAATAAAACTAATTCATGGAAAAAGGGATCGAGAACGCCAAAGAAAAGTAACCAACTCACATTTTGGTTAGGAACAAACATATGGTTGCAGTTGAAGTTTATCACAACAAGATAGCAGGAAAAAAGATAGCAACCAAACCATAAGGATAATGGAGTATCAACTTGAAGTTTCTAGAATTTGAAGATTTTTGAAGTTTCTAAAATTTGAAGATCATATTTGAAAGAAATATATAATTATGAGTAATTTAGAAACGATAATTAGTTTTTTAGTTTAGTTCAATTTAGTTTTAATTTTATTATTTTAGATTTAGTTTTATTTTATAAGTTATTATCAATTTTCTTTATTTAGAATAACTACAAAATCACATATTTTGTAGCTACTCTTAAAGTATTTAAGTTAGCTAGTCTATCTTTTCAACAATCATTGTTATCTGTGATTTTTGAATAAAAATCTGAACCATGTTTTCTATTTTTATTTGAAAATTATAATGGTTGTTAGTTTTTAAAACATCTTTTGAAATTAGTAGTTATTCTTAAGTTCATCAATATTGGCTTATATCAATTCTTATTTTGCATGAAACAAAAGAATTTTGTTGTAACTTGTTATGATTGTTATCTACAGGATGATTGACAAATTATCTTACATAATAATATATGATATATAGATTATGAAATTTCTTTCATGTGTCTAATATTATCATATGTTTTATTCTAAAATGCAAACTCAATTGATTTTAGAATTTTTTTTGCTCTTGCATGATAGGATTTTATTCTTGTTATTTTCTCATTGTGATTCTGTAGTTGTACGACTGTAGTTATTGAATCACATTTAGATTAGGTTTTTTTAATTATATTAAGTTTTGTTTTACATTTAGATTAGAATTATCGTTAGAAACTTAGTCAAATTTAAATGACATCTCCTCTCTGGGAGTAAATCATTCTATTGGCTAACGGAGCCATAAAACCTGTCGGAAGCAGCTACACCAAACGACTTGGGTTATGCTTTAAAAACCTTGGTCTAGGTTGTTTCCCTTGCATTGACGAGTGGTCAAATCCACCCATCAACAAATGGCACTTGAAGGAGGGCAGGTAAAATTAAATGATTAAATGATTTTAGTTTCAAATCTTTTGATTTAACCATTTAGTCCTTAGCCTGTAATTATTTTCTATTTATTATTTATCCTTCTTTTATGTCATTAGCGTGCTTAAGGGTTGGTTAGATGACAAGCTAATCTTTTGAAGTCAATATTTTCATTGTCATAATAAACCAATGGCTTCTTCCCAAACCCCTATTTGGAGCTGTTTTTTTCTAGACGAATCAATTTTGATGCTCCAATAAAGATAGTTAATCTCTTGTCAAACATGAAATTTGATGGCGAGGAAGTAACATTTGCACAAGAACATGTCTTACAATTTATTCAAAACTGTATTTCTTATAACATTTTCCATCCAAATGTCATGTGCAGATTGTTCACCCTTACTTTCGAAGGCCGAGTGAGAAAATGGTGCGAAACTTTGCCAATCACTTCTATTCATACTTTCGAACAATTTATTGATGAATTTTTATCTACTTTTGCAAAGTTGTGATTTTGACAGATTATGTGATGAATTGAATCATCTTAGGAAAGAAAAGGATGAATCATTAGATGACTTTTCTAGTAGGTTTATGCATCTTTATTATCAATTTCCTTTTAATGACATGCCTCCTATTGATGAGTGTTTTTTGTATCTTTTAAATGAACATGATCAATTGAATATTAATCAATCTGAGTCAAATCCTAATGCTAATTTACATTATGATTTAGATTCACTTGAAAAACCTGAAAATATAAAAGGTATGCATACATTAGGATCATTATGTTCTACAAGAGATGTTAATGAGAGAGAACATGTTTTTCAAACAATGACACCTATGATTTTTTATTCTCTTATGTCTTCTTCTGATGAAAGTGAGACCTCTTCCATAGATAATTTAGATTCATGTATTTGCAAGGAAATGGAGGAAGAAAATTTTCTCAGAACTAAAGATAATTTTAGTGATCCTAATAGCATGACTTTTGTCTCAGAGATTGAAGAGAATATACCAATTGATCATGATTCTAAATTACAATTGAAATCACCCATGGAATTTTCTTTAGGAAATAAGATGTTATTTGATGATTGTGCTTGTGAAATTGTTTCTTTGGCAAGACACTGATTTTATTTTCTTAATTCTTCTACTTATTATGCTTTGTACCCGATATACTTGATCATAATGTGATGCATGTTCCAAATTATTTTGAATTACATTTTGCATTGCCTGAGTCTAATGAGGTACAAACTAATCATAACGTACATATAGAGGAAAGAGAAAATGATATTTTCTCACAACAATATTTTAGTTCTTTTTCTAACCACTCTTGTGCACAAGAATCAGGAATTACTTCAACAAGTAGATTTCAGATTATGTCTTATATTGATCCACCTAGATCTTTTGAGGAATCTTGTTCTTGCCACCATAATCAACTATTGGAAATCAAAGTTTGTAATGAAACTAATAATGTTTTCAAATCTCGTTATAGTATCGATAACATGCCTATTTTGACGAGGAATGATAGCTCACATACATCATTTCATTATGTTCATTCATTACAAGTTGATTATGAAGGGTATGAACTTCATATGAACTTTCAAGAAAATGAGACATAGTCAAGCATTATATTACCTTCTCCTTTTCTTAAATTAATATCTGAATCAAATCGTACTGTCAACATCAAGATTCTTTCCATAAGATCTTTGCATGTGATCTTCATTGGATTGGTTATTCATCTATAAATTCTTTCAAACAATCCTATGTTAGTAATTGTACATATTATGATAGTATTGCATATTGGCTTGAGGATTCATATCACAAAAAGTTTTTGGAAAATGGTAAGGTTATCCTCACCTTATTTGTGAGGGAAAATCAAGAAGGTAAGTACAATCTTTTTATTTTTTATTTTGAGGTACTACAATTTTTGTTACTAATATTTGATTTTGTTTTCTTTGCAAAATTGAAGTTACATGAATGATTTTATTGGAACGATGATTTCACTTAGTATTTTGATCTTTGAAGTAGTTTAGAGTAGGTTTATGGATATATTACTTTTGTTTGCTTTTTCACTTTTTCTTTTTGAATAATGAAGTTATGAAGACATGTTGATATCAAATGCAATGTGAGTCATTATTATAATACAGTCAAGGAAGTTTATTTTAAATTATTTTCTCTCTTTGCTATTCATACACTTGTTCATAATTTTTTTTAGTTAAACATTTCTTTTCAAAACTCATTAAATTATAAAATGTTTAATGCTATCATTTTCAAGCATGAATATTTTAAAAGAAAATAAAAAGGGTAAAGAAATTAATCTTTCAAATTCACATTAATTTTCCCTTGACATAAAATTTTACGAATATAGCTTACCACTACACATATTTTAATTAAGGATTTTTCTTGTTCTTTCTAAAATTTCTTTTTGATATTTGTTTTCTTTTTAATAATAAGCTTGATTAAGTTAACATCTCATGCATTTTTGAATGGAGTTTTTCTATATATCATTTCCTTAAGGAAATAACTTACCTATATGCAAAATACTTTTAAATGATTTAATTCATATTTATTATTAAAATTTGGTTCTTCCTTTTGATTTATGGTTTTGATTCACATTGATATGTTAGTTTGTTCAAAATTTATTTTGTTTTTGCTTATAATTATGTTTTCCTCTTGCTTTTGGCAATTTGCTTAATGTTTGAAAGAGTTTGTAAATAAATAATGACATTTGGTTTCATTACTAGGTCTATTTTTATATCTCTTTCAAACAGATTTGAATTTCTACATTAAGGAAATATTTTAAGGAAATTCTTGTTTTGTTGAAATCTATTACCATGATACTATAATTAATTGGTTTTGAAATATTAATTTTTGAACTATTATTAGAAGAATCAAGTAGAAATTTTCAATTATTATCAAGAGACGTTATCTTTTTCAGAAACGACCAATAACTAGTTTACTTTTAAAGGAATCTATTTTAAGAGATGAATGGAGATCAATGATTATATTAATAATTTAACCTTTTACACCATCCCATGCTCTTAAGGAGTCTTTTAGATTTGCTTCCCTATCTATTAATAGATCTTTCAATAGATTAATAATAACCATAACATGATCCTTTGTGTGAAAAATAGACCCTAAGGAGTTAATTGAAGGATAGGGTGTCTCATCATGAGTCGGCCTATCATGATCATGGGTTCCTACATGGTGATATTACTAATATTGGTCACCAAGCAAGGGTAATAGCTTTCAATCACAAGGCTAAAGGACAAGAGGTCTCATCACGAGCTGACTTGTTCACTTCTATGGGTTTTTTGTGAATGACGTTGTCATCAGCTGGTTACCAAGATAGGGCAGTGTCCTTCAGTTGATTTCCAAGAGGAGAGAAGAAAGTAGGAAAGCAAAATTTATATTATGAGGATTTGGAAGCTATGTATCTATATCTAGTAGATGGGATAAAAACATCTAAATGGGTTAAAAGGTATCCATGTTGAGGCTATAGACACCTACTGGCAGCAGTGGCCATGCATGTGGTATTGAGGTCATCCTTATATACTAGTTACTCATTTGGTGACCTGATAATTCTTAGAATTGACTCCTGGTAAAGTATTACTTTGTTTATCAATCAATTTGTTTCTTAATTTTCAAAGCTCTTTTGATAATAATGGAGATACTTTTATTGATTTTGACAAACTTTTAAAGTTCAATTTTATTTATATAAATCAATCAATAGATTGAAATCATGGTATTTAGAAATAATCAGTGCAGGAAGACCCTTATCCTTCAGTTCATTGCGTTTGTAAACCTTTAGATTACTTAACTAGAGATAACTGCTTCTCCCAGTATATCACCATCTGTTGGGCCCCAACATCTCTCGTTAAATTTTGCTAAAATTTAAAGGCCTTCCCATTGGAATCTTGGAAAAACCATGCTTTTCATTGTTTTTTATTTGTCTTTATTGATTTGAATAAGATGATTTGTTGATTTCTTTCCTAAAGTTTTTGGTGTGGAATGTTTTTTATCGATTCTTTGGCTTATCTTTCGTGAGACGAGGTTTTGGTGATTTGGCTTATTTACGTCATTTGAATCTTGTGCTTCTTTGGACATTTAACATAGTATGCATGCTCATATGAAGTTATTCAAATTCATTCCATGGCTTGATTTACTTGAAATGGAAATATTATGACTTTTCGTCAGTTTTGCAATAAAAAATTTCAATGCATTAATGTGTTAAATGAACATTTTTGCAGATTTAAATAATTCAAGAAAAAGTTTAATTTTTAAAATTTTTATTTGCGCCTTGAAAAGATGCATATTAATAAACAAAGGTGACAGGTTTGAATTTAAAATAATGCATGAATTTTACAAGCCCTAATCTTTTGTTAAAAAATAACACCAGTGTGCTTCCTCTGAGATGAAACAAATTGATTAAGGCTTACTTCTATGCATTTTACTCTGCGACTTATAAGAAAACACATCAACAATGTGTGGAATCGATTTTTCAATTCTGAATTTGAAACTTATCTGAAATTTTATAAGGGCAAAGATTGAAATCTTGCAAAGTATAAAATAGTAATAAGTTACACAACTATGTACATAAAGATATTAGGTATATTTTATCACGTATTGTACATAATGATTAATTTTAAATTCTTTTGGTTTCAAACTTCATTATGTCAAGACTTGGATTGAGTTATGGCACATGATTTTCTTATGGATCTAATGTGTAAGGGGTATGATGTTAATGAAATGAGAGAGTTTGTTCATACAATAACTATATTTACCTCACTCATGGTTGAAACACATAATACTTGAAGTTTAATGCATCTTTCCATGTCAAAACATTATAGGCATGTGCCCTCCACCATAACCTTTTCACTCTTTTCACATAAATTAATACGTTTGCATTAAAATCTAAAGGGTCTATTTCTTGCATGAGAATTGACATTTAAAATCGACGACCATAATACACCCACGAAAATAATGGGTGGTTGTTGAGTCTTTAATTCCAGAGGTAATTTCTTGAGCTACACGACACCAAATCAGGTGCAGGAGTGATCATTTGAAAGCTAAGATTGAAGGGTAGAATCTGGGAATGTTTATTTGGTTAAATCTACAAGATAAATGCCCAAAATCTGAGTAGAAAAAGGTCTACAAAATCCTGTCAAACCCATATCATTGTGTTTATTTTAAGCAATAAAATTGATTGCCAAAGCTTTTGGAATCTCGTCGCATTGGAAAATTAGTTTGTTTTTATTGTTGTTTAGTTTTAGTTTGTAGTTATTCTAAGACTTCGTTTTATTTTATTTGTGATTTTATTTATTAAGAACAACTACATAATTATCTATTCTGTAGTCACTCTTAAAAATATTTAAATTAGCACAGTCGTTAACACGTGGTTGGTGAATGTCGAAAGGCTTATAGCTGAGAAAATCAGAGGTAATATGGAAACGTGGCTTGTCTAATACATGTAATTTCCAAGAATGAAGTTGAAGGAGTGTCTGCTAAACTGCTAAACGTGGTAATCTCAAAGGTTAATTATTTAAACATGGCAATCATATGATGTTACAGTAATTTCTTAATATGATTAGGTAAATGTTAAAAAGTAAACAGGTTAATTGATGCATTCATAAATGCAAGGAAGTTATCACAACAAATCTGACTCATTGATTTTGGAGGACGACTAAGAATATACCGACATCTTCAATGTGTAGCCATCAGATTATAATTTAAGATTAAAAAATCATTAATTGTGCCCATCTCCAATAGGTATACACCTTTCAGCGTAATTAGCATTACATGTTTGTCAAGTTGAATTTGTATCTCAATTACAATAAATAAATAATAATTTTTAGCCTCGAGGGTTAGCTCACGTGAGCTCAACTCATGGATGATCATGGGGAAGTACTTGGAAGGTTTTCCACAAGGATTTCCTTGGGAATAAAAAATAATAATAACATATTCATCATCATTTCAATTAGAATATTCTCTTCCAAATTAATTATCATGTATTTTGTTTCAAATTACAAAAATTAAATTTCTGTTTTAATAATATTTCATATCTATCAAGGTTAACAAGTTAGAATTGTAAACATATGATAACATTTTCTTAAACATGAATATTTCATATTATTCCTAAACAGTTTTCTTAAATATGAATATTTTCTTAAACATGAATATTCCTACTTGTTCAAAAACGAAATATTTTATATAATTGATTTGAATTTTCATATTATCAGAACTCCTTTGTACATTCCTTGATTAAATTTGTGCTCATTTTTTCCAAACTTCATACACTCTTCTATATTTTGTACATTTCTTGATTAAATTTGTGCTCATTTTTTCCAAACTTCATACACTCTTCTATATTGAGTAGTCAGCCATATTATCAAGACTCTTAAAATTTCCAAATAATAAAAATTAAAGGTTCACAAGTTAGAATTCTGAACTTATGATACAATTTTCTTAAACATGAATTTTAACTTTAATCATTCCTATTTGATCAAAAAAAATCTTTTATATAATTGAGTTGAATTTCATATTATCAAAACTCCTTTGTACATCTCTTGATTAAATTTGCTCTTATTTTTTCCAAACTTCATATACTCTTCTATATATANNNATTAAATTTGCTCTTATTTTTTCCAAACTTCATATACTCTTCTATATATAATTGAGTTGTCATATTACCAACTTTTAAATTTGTACTTTTTCTCTTGATTGGATGAAGACTCTTTAAACATTCTTTGATTATATTTGTTTTATGCTTGAGTTTGAGTTTTCATATTACAAAACTCCTTGATACAATTCTTGATTAAATTTGTGTTTATTTTTTCTAAACCTCAAATATATATATATATATATATATATATTTTATTTTTTTTCTTGATTAAATTTGTGTTTATTTTTTCTAAACCTCATTCTATATATATATATATATAACCAAGACTTTTAAATTTGTGCATTTTGTACTTATTTTCTTATTCTTAATTGGACCAAGACTCCTTCAACATTCCTTGGTTAAATTTCTGAAAATACCTCATCTCTTTAATGAATATTAAATGAATATTAAGTTGTCAATTTAGTTCATTTTGTACTTATTTTCTTAATTTTTCTTAATTGGACCAAGACTCCTTCAACATTCTAAATTTCTGAAGATACCTCATCTCTTTAATGAATATTAAGTTGTCAAAATTTTGTATTTATTTTCTTAATTGGACCAAGACTCCTTCAACATTCTAAATTTCTGAAGATACCTCATCTCTTTAATGAATATTAAGTTGTCGCTTTAGTTCATAAAGTTATCAGTGTAACTAAATGCATTATATATTAAGTTGTCAATGAAGTTTTCAGTGTAACTAAATGCATTATATTTTTAAAATTTTCAGGTCCAAGAATTTGTCCAAATTACAATTATGGCATTCGCATACCAATTAAAATATTTTACACATTATATCGCTAAAAATTAAAATAGTCCTATATAAACCAATCAATAAATTGAAATCATGGTATTTAGAAATAAGCAGTGCATGAAGACCCTTATCCTTCAATTCGTTGTGTTTGCAAACCTTTAGATTACTTAACCAAAGATAATTGTTTCTCCGAGTATGTCGCCATTTGTTGGGCTCCAACAATTCCTGTTAAATTTTGCTGAAAATTTAAAGGGTCCCCTTTTTAATTTTGTAAATACTATTCTCAATTGCTTTTGGTTTTGTATTTCTTGGTTTGAAAGCATGTTTTCATGGTTTTCTTTCTTTGGTAGTCAATTTGTCATATCTTAATTTCTTTTGGGTTTATCTTTATGAGATGATGGATTATCACATCATGTAATAATTGTGTTGTTTAAGTCTCTTCGCTCTCTAGTCATTCAACATGGTTTGCATGCTTATATGAACTTATTCAAGTTGATTCCATGGCTCAATTTTCAAAGATTGGATTAAGATGTTCTGACAGACTCGTAAAGTTATGGTCTCTGGTACATAAATGAATTCATTGGGCATTTGGCGATCAAAATAATTTAATTAAGAGTCAAATTTTGGGATAAATGATCAACGCCTTAGAAAAGTGTATGTCAAATAATAGAATCGAGCCAATGATTTTAAGATTTGCATGATAATTTATTTTTATGGATCTTGAAAATTTGTTTCAAAAATCATGCATTTTCAAATTTTTATTTTTTTTCTGTTTGGCATTTCAAAACAATTCAATTTAAGGTTACTTATATGTTATTTGATTTGTGCCTTCAAATAATACATTTTAAGGACTAAGGATGAGCCATGAGTTGTTCAATGTAAATGAAACAATAATTTTTTTTTATGAAGCTCTCATTCTCAATAAAAAAAAAAAATGTCTTTTACATTGTTTTGCTTATAGATAAACGTTACACTCATTACAATTGATATAAATTTCTGAGGACAACAAAGATAGTGGATTTTCAAGAAAAGAATTAGATCAACTTGTAGCTTCTCGTTGGGCAGGAAAAGAAGTAAGCGAACAAGAGAAAGGCCGTACAAATGACTATACTAAGCAGGAACAATGCACCCAATCACCAGTATTGTAAACTAGGGTTTGTACCAAAAGAATAAGTTTTCAATAAATTACGTAAAGTAACTCTCATTAGCCATGGAAATCGCTAGAATAGAACAAATATTTTAAAAAATTACAGTCTAAAACAATTTTTCTCATTTGTATGGTTTCCGGATTTTCACAGTCTAAAACAGTGGAAATCGCTAGTGGCCGGTTTCCGGATTTTCATCAATTTGTATGGTTTCGCCCAACAACGACATAATTGGGCATATGGTTTTGGAGCAGAAGGATTTTTCTAAAATTGGTTTCAGTCATTTGAAGGCACTTATAAAAGGAATAGAAATTCGACTTTGAAGGTGGGGGGAGTCCCAACACAGGGGAAGAATTGTATTTCTTTAATGAACTCTATCTTCATTTGTAAACATTGTTTTCAAAGAAGTAGAGAGTTGGAGGCATTGTCTCTGAAGTCTATGGATGATGAATTCCTTTACCGGGGGAAACATTGATATGCTCCTACATTGTTACAGATTTGTTCAGACCTATTTTGAATGTTTTTAAATGCAAGAGATACAACCAGTCTATCTTTTCAACAATCATTGTTTTCTGTGATTTTTGAATAAAAATTTGAACCGTATCTTGTACTTTTATTTGAAAATTATAATGGTTGTTAATTTTTAAAATGTCTTTTGAAATTAGCAGTTATTCTTTAGTTCATCAATATTGGCTTATATTGATTCTTATTGTGTATGAAACAAAATAATTTATTGTAACTTCTTATTATTATTATCTACATGACTATTAACAAATTTTTTTACATAATAATATATGATATATAGATTATGAAATGTCTTTCATGTGTTTAATATTATCATATGTTTTATTCTAAAAATAATATATGATATATAGATTAAGAAATGTCTTTTATGTGTCTAATATTATCATATATTTTATTCTAAAATGTAAACTGAATTGATTTTAGATTGTTTTTTCCTCCTTTAAGATAGGATTTCATTTTTGTTATTTTCTCCTTGTGATTTTATAGTTGTATGACTATAGTTATTGAATCATATTTAGATTAGGTTTTTTTAATTAGATTAAGTTTTGCTTTACATTTAGATTAAAATTATCTTTAGAAACTTAGTCAAATTTAAACGAAGTCTCCTCTCGAGGAGAAAATCATTTTATTGGGTAATAGAGCCATAAAACCCGTTGGAAGCAGCTACACCAAACAACTTGGGTTATGCTTTAAAAACCTCGGTCCGGGTTGTTTGCCTTGCGTTGACGAGTGGTCAATTCCACCTGTCAACAAACCCTTATTCCATTAATAATATTCTTGGTCACATACCTAGAGCATGTGTGGAAGAAGAGTCGGGAACATGAACCCCCTTTTGAGAAATAGTTTACAGTATTTTGTATCTATTGTTGGTCTCTACTCATCACATTTTGTTGTTGGTACTTCTTCCAACACTACTTCAAAATGATCTTACACTAATTGCATACACATACTTGTAACTATTATGCCTTATTTATATTGTAAAAGAAGGTATTAATGTGGAAGAAAATTAAGTAAGGATTCAATAATTGTAATTATGGACATGCATAAATGGCCACAAGATATATATTGAGGGAATTTAATATTGGCAAAGCTTTAAAGTTAGATAGATATCATATTCAAAAACTTATTTGCTTATTTTTATTATAGAGTCAATACAACTATTCTTATCTTTTCTTGCTCTCTTTGGAGGCCTATCAAATAAGAGAATATCCTATGATTATCATTCGATAATATTATTATAATAATTATTCTATAAAGTTATTATATTTATAGCCTATAAAACAAATAGTTGCGATGGAGATTTATACTACAATGTTTTTCCTTATTCAACCATATGGTGTTCCATGTGTTGAACACCAGAACTGGTTGATTGTTCATCGCTAAGAGGCTCTCATTATGGCCAAAAGACATATATATTCATAGCTATAATGAAAAATCACACTCAGTAGGAAAATCACAACATTGAGTTGGCAGTAATAATGGAAACATTGCTTTAGCAAAAGAAACAGATAAAGGATTTGGAATTTGAATGCACTATTTTGCATCACTAGGTGTCAAGCCTATGTAGGGACCCTCAATTAGCTACCCTAGAGGATAGTTGATCTATACTTTTTTGTGGAGTCTTGGCATCATCTCCAATGATATTGTGGAAGCCTTTTCTCCTCTGCAAGTCCCGACTATTACCAAATCTTTAAACATCAAAAACCTAATAGTAATAGGGGACTCTCTGATCATTATCAGGTACATGTTCAGTGATATACTCCTTTTATTGTTAGACTTTCTCCTATGATTAGGTGGATAAGGCACGTTCATTTTGCATTTTTAAAACTTATTTTCTTTGATGTTTTAAGAGAAAATAATAAAGAAGTAGATCACTATGTGAATTTTTCCATTTTAAAATGCAAGGGGTATTTAACCCTCAATAATATGGATATTTACCAACCCATCCCTTAACTTATGAATTTCATGTCACACATCAAGCAATTAAATTGGCATGCGACCAAGCTTGTGGGTCGCGGTGCATTTGGATTAAGGAGGGATGCTACGAGACTACCCATTATCTCTCACACACAAACCCCTTCATTGACATATACTCTTGAATAATTGATGCATGCTCAAGGGAATCAATGTGGGGTTTTTATGGCTTGGCATCTCCATTCTTGTTGTAGAAGGTTCAATGGTTTTTGGCTCCAATGGGTGTTTGGAGATTTCATTTTATGTGTGGAAATTGTGGTCTTCTCCTTTGGTCTTTAAGTCTTTGTTTTGGGTTTCAAGAAGTGTTTCCCTTGGATCTCAGGGGGGCATCTCCATTCTTCAAATGGTGTCTTGGGTTTTCACTCTTATCTCCCTAGCACATTCAATTTCAAATTGGGCATTCTCCTTTTAGGTCTCAGGTTTGGTTCTTCCCTTTGTAGATCCAAGCTTGTTTTTTTCCATGCTATCAACAATTAGTTTATCCTCTAGTAAGACTTTCGTTTTCTTTCACTCAGTTCACATTTGGAGGGAGTTTGTTGGCATGATTATGGGTCTATTCATTTTTTATGTATTCTAGTTGGGGGTGGCCCTTTACTTCCTTTAGGTCATTCTAGTGCCCCTTTGTCTTAGAACTCTCGTGACCTACCTGTCTTGGCTATATTTACTCTAACTGGTATTTAAGCTTCGAGCATAAGTTTAATTGATTACAGGGAGCTCCAAGACAGAAGGAGAGCTCTTAAGTGGCATGAGGAGACCTCAGTCAAACACGATAGCTCAATCCGTTCAATCTAGGAAAAACTAATGGACCAGGGTTATAATCTTGGTCCTTGTGAGGAAGTCATTATGGGTATACTTTTGCAATGAAAGAAGCATATTTCAGCCCTTAAAAGTCGAATTAGGTGATCTTTGACATGTATTTGTTCAACTTGTCAAGCATAGTCAAAATTGAGCTAGATCTAGGAGAAATAGTTCCAAACCACCAAGCAACAACAAAAGTAGATCTAGCAGAGGAAACATGCAACTGACCAACGCTTATGGATGAAGTTATTAACTATTTTTCCATCTGAAATATTTTCTCATATGTTTTTTTAAGTTTCTAATTTTCTAGGCATATTTTGCATAATTTACACCTATCATTTTGAAAGGTGAATAATGTAAAGTACTTCTAGGCTCTTAGTTTTGTGCTTGATAACACTCTCCTTTTGGTGTCTAATATGAATAACAACACTTCTTTTGATGTAATTTCTTGATGTGAGCTCTACAACAACCTTTATTAATACAAATCCTCCAATTATGATTTAAAAATAAATAAAAATTAGACACCAAAAAATAACACTCGAATTCAAAATGAACACGTCTATAAAAGCCAAACCTTAAATGTTTCTGAATGAATTTTTTAATGGGCACCATCATCATGAAAATGCTACATAGTCTTCCACCCATGCAACATATTGTGTTGTGTATAAAAGGGAGAAGGTTCTTCCACCGATGTAACATATCATGTTGTGTATACAAGGGGGAAGGGAAATCCTTGAACATTTCAACTTGCCAAATGAGGACAAAGAAATCATTCGCCTTACTCATTTGTACCAATACATATAATTATTTAATGTAATAAGCAAATAATTAATAAATAATTATGTATTTGTCTTCCATGGGTGTTTTTCCCATACCACCTAACCTACAAGTGACACACGTCTTCTTCTTTATAACATGCACACAGATTTATAGAAATGATAAAAACATTGTACACTTGTGTACTTGTTCATGTTAGTGAATTATTGGTCATTCAACCAAGATGTATACAACAACATTGAAACTAAATGTTGTGAACCAATTCTTACTTACATTAGCCATTTTTTGTTGTGGGGTAAGCTTGGCCCCCAAATCTTATGCACCTTCCTCAACATTCACAACCACTATCGATGCCTTTTAAACTTTCTCTTTCTTATCTTTAGGAGATGAGATTCTACCTTTTCTCTCTTAGATTTGGGGGTTTTCAAATAGTTATAAGGTAGGAATCCTTAGTCCAATTAAGCATCTTCCCCATGACTTGCAACAACCACTCCAAATTGAAACCACCATCAAGATAAAGAGAAAATGATGGGATGGGAGGAAGATGAGTTCGAATGCATTAAATATATGGTTTAAAGTAGTGAAATATTCATGAAGACTATGCCAAGTGTATTGAATCCTAGAACGACCACTTTTGATGTTATCATGGGAAGGCTTTCAGTACCAGAGAAAAACTTAAAAAGTCATGGAAAAGTGGATAGGAAGGTCGACAATTTTTCTCTTTCATGTGTGGATAGAAACCTTGTTGTCAATATTTTGGGTGTCAGTCCTTCTAATAGGAATAAGACGGTGGATCCAAGTAACTCAATGTTCATTGGAGCCTCATATGTGCATGCAACTAATGTGGAGAGGCTTCCAAAGGTTTTCACACAAGAGACAATTGTTAGTGTTAGATACGTGGACAAGGTTGGTGTATGACATCTAGTTAGTGCATTTTCTTTGGATGGTGACTATTGTATAGACGAAGCTTGAGCGTAGGGTGTTGGTTTCACTAGAAGAGGTTTGGCTCTAGGGCCTCTAGCCGGTGATAAGCCTTTGGTGAGGAATATTGGAGTCACTTGTGAGCCTCAAAAGGGGAAAATGGTTTGAAAATTGGTAAAATAAAGGAAAGATAGGAGGGTAAGGTTGGTATTGGGGGAGGATGTAAGACTAGACCAGGACCTGTAATGCTTAGGTAAGGCACCCATTGGTAGGTTCTACAGACATCAAATTGCAGATGAAACCCTAAATGATTAGATGAAAATATCATAGAGATTTATTTGGGGTTATGAACTTCTCTTCCATATCCTTGTGCGAGGATGGCTAGGGTTTTTGTTTCATTCAAAAGAGGATGCAAGTACCATTTTAGAAGGGTGGTAGTTATAAGATTCTTGATGCTAGTCTTTGAGGAATTGGACAACCTATTTTGTTCTAGGATCTAATGTAGCGAGGGCCATTTCCATATGGGCTAAGTTTTTTACCTTTCCTTTGGAGAGGTTAGAAGTAGATCTCTCCTTCAAATCTAAGTTGTATTAGATGTGTGTTCTAGTGTGGATGGAAATGAATATATGTGATGGTCTTGCTGACTATATGGAGATTATGGTGGGTGAAAAATTTCATGATCACGTGCTGGACTACTTCAAGGTACTATATAGATGCACCACATGCCACATTTATGGCCACCTTCTAGAGGATTGTTGAAAGAATTTCATTAAAAAGGTATGGAGGAACAAAAAAGTGAGTTAGGAAGTTGTTAAAGAAGAGAATTCAATTTTTTTCCAGGAACCCCATGAAGTATCTACTATGTTTGAGCAGAAAGACAAGAAGTCATCGGATTTGGATGAGCCAAAGGTTTTAACTCTACGAGCGAAGGAACTAAAGGTTGGCATAGAATCTAAAACCCTACTTAAGGAAATGAATTCAAACGAAAGTTTACAATTCAAGAAAGAGGCTTCCTAATGCATTATGGACTCAAAAAAAGGCTCCAAGTCTATTTTAGGGTCTAAAAATAGATTGGGAGAAGAATTTAACTTTGCATAATTTCTTTGTTTTTACCCTAGGTATACTTACAAAATTCTATTTCGAGGACTTGGGTCAAAAAGATCAAATGTTAAATTGCTATGGCCCTTGTGAGGGATGACAAAAATTTTGAGAGGATCTTTTCTCCTAGGATTTTATCAATGGGGAAAGAGTGATTATAGGATGTGATTTAAATTTTGCATTGCATAC
>CBVK0100120896.1:0-27108 GCA_900067695.1 Picea abies
TTGAGGCACAAGATTGAGGAAGTAAGGCTTATGGATGTTAATCCCATAAAACTAGTGCCTACATGGAGAAACAATTGGTTCAGAGAAGTTATAGTGTCCAAGTGTTTAGACAATATTTTAATTTTGTAATTTCTCTTGAATGGGATAGATCGAATTCAATATTGGGTCGAATCTAGGGGTGGCTTCAAATCATGTCCCGATCTTATTGTAGATAGAGAAACAAGATGATAAGCTAGGAAGCCCATTCAAGTTTAGTCGAATATGGTTGGAAGGGGAGGACTTTAAAGAGCTGATATTCAAGGAATGGGTTTATTTTGATAATGACTCTAGACTAAAGAGCTGATATTCAAGGAATGGGTTTATTTTGATAATGACTCTAGACTTTCCACAAGTCGTCATTTTGTGAATGCACTAAAAATGGTTAAAAGAGTAGTGGTTGATTGGTAAAAAAAAAAGTATGGAAGTGGAATTGTAGGATGCACAGAAGGAAATACAGGTCTTGTTTGAAAAACATGAAAATGGTATGTTCAACAAAGAGGAAAAATTAAGTTTAGAGGGGATGGAAATGAAGAAAAGAAGGATTTTAAAGTGAAGGGAGGTGGAGTGGGGAGAAAAAATAAATCCATATGGTTGGAAAAGGGAGATGAGAGCACAAAGCTTTTCCATAATTTTGTAAATCCTTGAAAGAGAGTCAACACAATCAAGAAAATGCAGAATTCAACGGATCAAATAGTTAACAATTTCTTTGAAACAAATGATATTGGAGTCTCTCACTTTCAATCCATACACAAAGATCTGGACAAGGTGAATATTGTAGAAATCCTAAAACTCACATCTTTCTTTCCAAGTCTGTTTTAAAAAATATGAAAATCAAAGTCTTGATGGTTGGACAATGGAGTTCTTTATTGATTTCTATGATTCAGTGGAGGAGGATTTAAATACTGTTATTGAAGAAATGAAGGGAATGGGGAAGGTTATGGGGAATTTAATGCTACTTTTCTAGCTTTGATCATGAAAAAGGACAAGCCATAATCATTTAATGATTTTTTTCCCATTTCTTTGTGTAATTGTGTGTATGATGTTATAGCCAGGATCATGGCCATAAGAGTGAAAATGATTTTTTCAGTGGTTATTCAAGGGAATAGTTTGGTTTTAATGAGGGAAAATAGATCCACGAGGCCAATGGGGTAGCTCAGGAAGGTTTGCATTAAATTAAAACAAAGAGGTCATCAAGAAATGGTAATTAAATTGGACTTATCAAAGGCTTATCACAGAACATCCTGGTTGTATCTTAGGTTGATGCTAGTTCTTGTTGGGTTCATTTTTCTTGTTGTTGGATAGATAATGAGTTGTCTCACTTTTGTCTCTTTTATTGTTCTTAAAAATGCCTTAACCTAAAAAAAATTCAAGACAACAAGAGGTTTAAAATAGGGGTTCTCTTTATCCCCTTTCCTTTTGCTTTTGGTGGTAGAGGGATTAAGTAGGGCCATTCAGGAAGCAAAGAGAATAGGAGTAATAATTGGGGTGAGAATTGAGAAGTCTCTTTATTTATCTCATCTAGTTTTTGTTGATGATGTGTTGTTATTCCCAAATGGAGGAATACTTGAAGCCAAAAAAATTCAAGAAATTTATGGAGTGGCTACAAGAATGGAGGTAAATATCCAGAAATAAATTATATGCTTTAATTCTTTAAATGAAGAATTAGAAATGCAATTGTCATCCTTGTTCCGTTTTAATCATAAAAATGTTGAAGAGGGTTTTAAATATTTGGGTTTTCTCTCAAAACCAAATGGTTACATAAGAAATGATTGGCATGGTTGTTAGGGAGGATTGAAAGCATAATTAATTAGTGGTGCAACATATAGTTTTCCGTTGGAAGCAAATTGGCAGTTGTCAAATCAATTTTAGAGGCAATCCTGGTCTTTTGGCATTTCCTAGCTTTTATTTAAAAAGGGATTCCCGAAAAGATTAGAAAGACTTTTTTTTAATTTCTTTGGTCCAGATAAAAAGAATCTAATGGTATCCCCCCTGTGAATTGGCAGTCATTAGGTATGCCAAAGGAGGGGGATGGAAGGTATTTGAAGCACATTCATCATCTTGGTAGCTCATTATATGCAAAAAGCTTATGGAACATCATTTCAATGGAAGGCATGGGGAGGAATATTGTAGAACACAAATATTTGATCCATAATCTATTATAGCTTGGCTTAGAAATCCTTGAAAAAATACTAAAATTTTGTCAAACCATTGGAAAGTTCTAGTAAAATTATTTCCTGTAATTGGGATATTTTTAGTATTGAAGTTTGGTAATGGTAGGGAGGTAAGGATTAGTTAGGATGTTGTACTGGGTTGTGGACATATAATTATATATCTAGATGCTATGATAAGGGATCTACAAAAGAGAGGTTATTGTCATTTAAGTTAAGTGGGGGACCCACTGAACACATATATATATGGCATCAACGTTGAAAATATACTATTTTTAGGGGTTTGGAAGGTGACCATATTACTATTTGGGATTCTTATATAGAGAGTTTGAAGAAAAGTCATCTAAGAATGAAAAAGGAGGAGGATTGGTTGGTGTGGTCTCATAATAAAAATAGAGGTGAAAACATAGCTCACCTAGGTTATCAAGTAACCTTTACCTTCAATGATCAAGAACTAAAATCGTGGTGGAAGCATCTATGGAAGATAAAGGCTCCAAGGAAAGCTAAAATTTTCTTGTGGCTAGCAATGGAAAACAAAGCTTTGACATGGGATGTTATGCAAATAAGGTGCAAATTAGAGGGTCCTCAGATTTGCTTACTATATATATTGGAGGCAGAAACAATCTCACACTTGTTCATTAAATGTTCTTATTCCCCCAAAAAAATGGAAGGATGTTGAGCAAATTACATGTGTAGCAAATGTTTGGGTGGGGAGTCAACCAAAAATAATTTGAGAAAATGGTTCCTAAAGAAAAAATTGAAAGATTACAGATCTCTACTTTACTTTGTCAACTAGGGAATCTGACTAGCTAGAAATTCTCAAATTTTTGAGGAGAAATTCATCCCGTTATTTCAAATTTATGCACATGTAAGATCTATGATCCCTTTTTGTAAAGCAAATACAAAATAGTGAAGGAGAGCTTGGAAAAGTTGGAGAGGTTCTAGTTGACAAGTCATTATCTTGGGGTTTCTTTTATGGGGCAAGTCAAGGCCCTTAGGGATTAAGCAATAATATAGCTATTCTACACCTTTTTGAGACTCGTTATATACTCTTCAAATCATGATTATGAGTGGCTCTAATAACTATGCAAATTTTATTGTACTAAAATTGTTAAACAAATGTGCTCTGGAAAAAATTTAAACTCTTTATGGAGACTCATATTTAGTTATCAATTGAATGAAAGGTGCTTCTCAAATACATAATTATGCTCATGCCTATCAGTGAAAATATAAAGGAGGTTGTGGAAGCTTTCTAAACTATGTCCTTTACACGTCTTTAGGGAATTGAATAGGACTGCTAACATGCTGTCAAAAGAAGACATTCTTTTTGCCAGAAGGCTCAATGGAGTTGGAAAAAGTCAAGGAGGGAGTTCCAGTTTCCTCTCATATTAACTTTTAAGTCCCAAGTTTTTATTTCCCTTGTTTTCTCTCCAACAATATTTCCCATTTATTATTTTTTAATAGTCTTGTTGGATAGATTTTGAAAATTCTAGATTTTGCATTTTTTGTATTGATGATGTTTTTTCTAGATTTTTGTTGCAAGTCACTATTTTTTATGATTGTAATATTGTGATGTAGATAAAATCCCAAGCAATAATGACACTATGTAAAAGTATTTTTTCCAAAACATGAGAAAGGTGATGCTATAATAGTTTTATGGGTATTTCATTGCTCGTTTTTGGACAAAAGGTGGAGGATAAGATATTTATGTTATTATTGTGTAAAGTGCAACCAATACTTGTAGAGTGTGATATCCATTCTTCCTTTGAATAGAAATTATGTTTTTTTTTATGTTCTTATCTTCAACAAAGAAGAATGATAAATCAAGGATGGCTCACTTGAAGAATTAGGGTGAGGAAGGATGGTTCTCCTCACAAAGAAAGGTGAATAAGGATGGCTCGGCTAACATCAGTGGGTGAGGAAGGAAATATAAGAGATGAATTTCTATTGATCCTCTTTTTGGCTAAGTCCATTGGTTTTTCACCTCCCTTTGAGTCTATGTATCCCTAAGGGAAAGAATACTATGTATCCTTGGAAGTAAAGGTCAAGCAACGGAAAGTCATGCTCGTTGAAGAATGACTCATTTTCTTCTTTGTTTACCTATCTATGGAAGGAAGAATCAACAAAAGGATTGGTTGAAGCACTCTTTCATTCTAAGATAGTTAGTCTAGTGACTTACCTCGCTAGTTAGGTCTTGGTTTAGTGTGTTGACCAAATTGATTGAATTGCTTAGCTTGCCTACACTAGTCTTTTGTTGGAGTTATTTTTTGCTACTAAAAGGATCAGTTTTCTTCGGGATAAATGAAATGTTCTCAATTCCCTTCCTTGGTTAGAGACCATATACTCCCTTCCTTGGTTAGAGACTGTCTACTCCCTTCCTTGGTTGATGATCTCAATTCCCTTCCTTGGTTATGGTTAGATACCATCCACCATCAACCTTCACCGTGAAACTTAGGGGAGGTCCCCCAACCCCTTCATAAAAGGAAGGAGATTTATTATGGTTGTTGCATCCCATCAATATTTTTTAAGAGTTGAAGGATATGTTCTATGTTGCCTTTCTTTTGGCTTGCCTCATGAAATGCCAATGCCAATGCTATAACGTACCCAACCTCCAATTTGAGTCTCGTTACTACAAAAATGACTTAGCATAACTTGATACCATTTAAAAATATGTATGCACACAACATCCAAATAACCCATGCAAATGCATCATAATATAAACCTATGAATGCAATTATTCAAGCAAACAGAAAACATACAACATTCATATGAATCATTTGCACAACGAAATAAAGAAAATAAAAAAGGGTGTGCCTTCTTGAGAGACATTTTGAGTATATTATTTACGATCATATTCCAAGAAGTTTGAACACAATGGTTGATTCATTAGCTAATTATGTGGTACATTGGCATTTGTCACATTAAATTAAGCATTTATAGAAGCATGCATGTACATAAACACATGGATCCCAATCACATTATTTGAAGTCTTAGGTATGAACCGAACTATATGTGTGTATGTGTAGAGAGAGAGAGAGAGAGAGAGGTACATCATCAAGTTCAAACATTGTGTAGTATAGAAAATTTGGACTACATGGCCCATCATGATATAACATTTGTATATGTGTTGTGTCACTAACTATATCGACCATAGTACAAAAAGTGGGGAGACTGTCATCTAGTCATCCCGAGGTGCATGTGTCTCTTGTAGCACACCATTGCATGAGCCACTCACCTCAACAGTGAGACAAAAGGATGAGGCACACCCACAACATGTCATTGTAGTCATTAAGGGATGTCATCCATCCACATCATTGGGTCACCCATGGTCAATCCATCAAGGTTCCTTTGCACGTCGTAGAGGTTTTCAACAACATCATCTTCCTCCTCTCCTTACTCTAAGTACTGCTCATCACTCTCTCTACGATGGTTATAGGCCATTCTTGATGGTCGGGATAGTCCTACAACTGTGTCATGACAATACATTATGATTAGCTATGCTACACAACGAAAGAAATATATATTCCAAAAAAATAAAAAAACATTACAAAACTTTAAATTTTTCAAAAAAATTCACATTGTCATTGGTTCTTATTGAGGTCACCCCACTAATCCCCCGGGGGAGTGCTATCTCTAGATCATGGAGGAATTCAGTCTCTTCATAAGGGATGTTCTCTATCACGATGATATGTTCATCCCACCAGTTGAAGAAATTGTGACCGTGGTGACTTGTTGTCACACCTCCCCCAACATGAGCCATACAATCAATCCCTCTCATCATCTTGGGCTCACTTGGCTTAGAAAAAGGTGTTGAGATGCAGGGTCTCATCTGTGGGATCTTCTAGAGGAAAAATGACATGAGGATCAAATCTTACCCAAATTGTTTTTGTTGACATGTCCTACATCCAGTCAATTGAACCTTTAGGTTTACCGGCACACCAGAACACCAATCAAACACGATCAAGTTTAGGTATTCAAGAGCATATTGGATGTGTCCCTTTGATGCCAAGTGGGGGTATGTCGAACCTTCCACCAGAGTGATATTGAAGAGGATATTGCGCGGTGATATATCCACCACATCTTTGATATGCAATTTGTTTTTTCTCTTCCTTGCTCTAGGACAACAATATTCTACAATATAATCATTGATAGAATGGGTGGATCCACCTTGTCCACCTGACAAGATCATCGATTCCCCACATCATGATAATCATATGATAAAGTAAATTTCCTCTACCTTAATGTTCAATCTCTCATCACCAACTTGGAAGCATTGTTGTTCAGGATCCAAAAACTTAACTAGTGCATCCAAGAGCATCACATGGGATCTCATGCTTTGGAATCTGAAATATTCCAGTAACCTACAATCTCATAGTGCAATTAAGGTGTTTTGGTCTCTTAATGTTACTACATAATTAGCCTCATGTTCTCATTCTTTCCACTCGATCATTGTGGAAGGATGCCCTACATCATTAAAAAACCATTTTCCATTAGCCATCAAATAATTTTTTTCAAAACATTGAACAAAATCCGAAAAATTCGGTGGTGGTTGCACCTATATTTTATGATGGGCATGACTAGTTTCACTTACACTTATTTGAGGGCACAACCGATTTCCCTTGTTCAACCAACACACACGACCATGCACATCGGCCCCTTATAGGGTCCCCTAGATAAGAAAAAATCATCATATTTTAAAATGTTAGGAAACGAAAGAGCATGAAAAGAGTAATTACCTGGTCCTAATGGTTTGTAATTATGCTCGTTGAATCTCTTGCAATCTAATCTGAATTTTTGGGGAGGTAGGAGGGTTTCCACCACAAATGGGATTTTTTACCAAGGTAAGTGTGAAAATGGGTTACTTTTTACCATTGATAGGCGTTTTTGACATTTTGGGTTCAATAAAACCCCTTTTCACACTTGAACTAAAAAACACCTTCCAATTATTTCCTTTTTCGAGGATTTCTATTGTTTTTAATGAGGTTATAATGAAAATTTTAACATGGGATCTAGTGTCATGATTTTTTTTTCAGGATTTGGTCACATTGTTTGGTGTTTTACGACAACATCCACTAAACCTTGAGGTATGTATCCTAATTGGTATATTGGGATAGGATTTTTCTTGCATCCCGCTATTGCATTATAACCAACAATTTTGCCATCCATTGCCTTGGATTCAATCTTGCCATGTTGTGACCTTAGCCTTTCTCATTTGTACATTGTAACTTGTGCGATAATGCCTACCCTTCATGGGTTCCCTAGTTAGCACCCATCTTTTCCATTTGGCGCCCATCCTTTTCATTTGGTGCCCATGTTGTGTTTATATGTAGGCATAAGAACCCTTATTTAGACATGCCATGACTAAAAGTTTAGTTGCATTCTTCTCTCTTAATCTTTTTCTAGCCATGTCCTAGTGGGTTTCCCATTATTTTTAAATTGCTTAATGGTTGCATATGTATATTGTTGCCTATGTCCTACTGCCTATTGCTACACTATTGTTTTCTTTCCTCTTGCTTACAACTACTACAGTCACTCTTGACCTCTTTCCATTTGCATTAACTTGCCTCCATTTTGTGACCCTNACTCTTGACCTCTTTCCATTTGCATTAACTTGCCTCCATTTTGTGACCCTTACCTTAGAGAATATTGTTGCTATGAGTGGAGATTAATTGCCCAATACTATTCTTTAATTTGATTTGCAGAGGTTAGTTCCACATGCTTGGAACATAGTTGTATGCTATGGAGCCACTTGTCTTTTCCAAATGAGTTGATTTGTAACTCTTTTTCATGCTCGTAAAACCATGAAAATGATAGGATTGAGCACACTTTAAACTCTTTTTTGCGCTCATGAAACCATGAAAAAAACACTATCAAGTACACTTTTACCTCTTTTTTGCACTTGTAAAACCATGGAAAAGACAATATCGAGCATACTTTTATCTCTCTTTTGCACTTGTAAAAACATGAAGGATACGCCAAAAACAAAAATAGGGGGGTTTACCTTGATTTGTATTCATTAAAGTGGTAGTCATTAGTCATTGTCACCCTTGAACATGGCACCTATTTGCGTCATTGTCTTACAATTGGATATCGAGCATACTTTTATCTCTCTTTTGCACTTGTAAAAACATGAAGGATACGCCAAAAACAAAAATAGGGGGGTTTACCTTGATTTGTATTCATTAAAGTGGTAGTCATTAGTCATTGTCACCCTTGAACATGGCACCTATTTGCGTCATTGTCTTACAATTGGTTTATATCTTTCCTAGGAGTCGTACCGTCATTATGAGTCATATACTCCTCTGGTTGGTTACTCTTCCAATCACTATGGAGAGTGCTTCAATGCCTCATGCATTGTTGTACTATATTGTTGGTGCTCTTGAGTTAGTACTACCAAGTCATTAATGTGATATATGTTCAAGGGAAGTGAAGACTGATTCGACTATTCTGTTGTCTCGTTGACCTTTCATGTCAGTCATCCTTGTGTCAGTTGTATATGGTGATTCTATCTCTTCACATAATCTCTTTTTGATTGTTTCTGTCTCTTTAATGGGGGATACATTAAGTCTCTCCTTGGGTGGATCTCTTCCTATCGACACTAGCACATTAAATAAGAAAGGGATCTAGAAACCAACTAGTACCTTGGAACTTGTAGTCCTTAGTGGCAGGTGTCCTCATGATTGATTGTTTTGTGTTGATTAATGGGGGATACATTAAGTCTCTCCTTGGGTGGATCTCTTCCTATCGACACTAGCACATTAAATAAGAAAGGGATCTAGAAACCAACTAGTACCTTGGAACTTGTAGTCCTTAGTGGCAGGTGTCCTCATGATTGATGGCGTGTTGACATCATTTACTATTAATCTATCGCTTCTATGAGTGTTCAACATTAGTTACTTTATTCACACTCGATAGATTGTACTATGTACCTTGGGGTCCATTTTCATTATTAGTGGGTCCCCTTGCATTTGTTAACAGTATTCCTCAATGACCATTTATCAAATAATTTCTACCATGCTCGACATCAACTCATGTATTTGCATGATATAAAATTGTACCATCAATGGATTTGGCTTGAATACCTCAAGACTAGGGGGCATTACTCCTTTATGATACCCCTCCTAAGTTTCAATGGAGTATATCACTACTGTATGAGTACTATAAAGACTGCATAGACACTCTCATTGGCGCTAGATGTCTTTTTGATATATACTATGATATAGATCCACATTTTATTTTCTCATGGCTATGATCTCTTTGATTACATGGATCCATTGTGTATTTTTTCATGGCCATAATCTTACATATTATTTCATGGATCTACAATGTATTATGTTGAAAACCATGCTTTCTTCTACATCCAAGCATGGGTATGCCTACCTTGGGGATGATCTATATATATGTTTGGTTGACGATTGTTTCTAGGTAATCCCTAGTTCCTTGTTTTATGATCTCCTTCCTTACACCACTGTTATGTGTTATTGGTAATGTATTTCAACTACCAGTTCATATTCTAATCTCACATATTAGGGGGCATATGTTATACCACTATTTTTCACACTTGGACTCATCAAGGACCTAGTGATGTTACCTTGCCAAAAATTACTTGTCAATACCAAAAAAATCATGGTTGCAACTTACCCTATTGAAAGGTGTGACCGATTGCTTGTTGTCTTCCTACAACATACAATCTGTTGTTTGTTGTCCTTTTGAAACAAGTGACCGCCTTTTGAACCTTCTAGAATTAAGGAATTTCTAGGAGATCAGATTGGGATAAGTTGGCCATGATGCATCACAAGCTATGGAAGTTGTGCCTGACTTATTGTTCATCAAGTTCCAATATTTGAACCTATCTCTAGAACCGCCTCTATCACTCTATAGATGAAGGCCAAATCAAGAGGCAGAGGAGATCAATTTTGGATAAAATTGTGCTACCAAAATAACCAGGGAGAGATTTTTGCTATAGTCTTTAGAGTTCAGATTGGCATTGCCATATTTGGGAGAAGGCTAAGGAAGTCTTAAAGAGCTTGGAGCTGGAGGAGTGCTTTAACAAGTCTCAAGGTATATTCACTTGATGTACTTTTACTTTAATGCATATATATCTATGGTTTTTCCCCTCCAATTTGTGTGATCTATGTTTGTTGTATATATTACATTGGTAGATATGTTTTTCCTTGAGCAAGGTGGATTAGATTCGTTAATGCATGATTTACCTCTTTTTTTCTTAATTTTTTTTTAGAATGGTTTGGTTGTTGTTGTGTGTGTAGGTGACAAGTTGTAGTATCTAGGAATCAAATCTGGGAGTTGAATCACCATGGGAATCTATAGGACAACCATTAGGAAAAGGTATATTTTTCCCTCTCCTCTCTTAGCATAACTAGAGTTTGTGTACTTCATATATAGAGGAAATCTTTAGCAATATATCCACAATTTGTCATTAACCTTGCGCAGATTAGTGAGAGGTGTCACCTATCCGTAGGGGAGATAACTCTACAACAACCACGGACACAAGATTTACCCTAGAGAAACTCACGAGGGAAAGAATTCAGCCATAAATATGAAATGTGCCTTTTTCTTTTTATTCTAAGATTTACAACACAAAAACACAAAAGAAAAACAATAACTCACTATGGAGCAAGTAGACATTTTGCCCTGCTATAGGCCGCTATAATGCCATATTCTTCCCTTGCATTGCTCTATTACCCCACTTATCTGCATTGTTCAACTATGGAATGCAAAATTTCAACAATAGGAATGGGACCCCTTTCTCTTCTGGTAACTAAGGTTTTAACACCTCAAGATAGTTATTCAGGTTAGAATTAAAGTTTTTTCTTTCCTCAACTTATGATTAGGGTTATGGTTTTCAACCCTCTAGAATATTCTTGAAAGATTGCACGTGGTTAGCTCCACATGATTGAGCAATAGGGATTGTTAGAACAAATTCTAGCATTCCCAGATGATGTAAAGTCCCAAGCATAAAGGGGATAGTCTTGTGCAACTGAGGAAGACTACCCACTATCACCATAGTAGCTCTTCCTCTCACTTTTGTTTGGATCTTTTCCAACTCAATGGGGGATTCCCTGAAAGGTAGGATTGCTAAGGATATGGAGTGGAGGTACAAGGTTATATATGAAGAGTAAGCCTTAACAAAGCAAGTCGCTGTAACAATAGTAAAATAATGAGTGGTGTGAGAAAGGAATATGAAGGTAGAAACCCCAAGGTCAAGTGCCTATTCACACCTTGGAAAAATAGAGTCAAGAAAGAATAAATCAAAGAGCACAACTGCATGAAAATTTAAGGCAATAAGGGATGTTATGCATGCCACATATCAACCCTAGTTTGTTGATTTATATTGCAGAAAATTGTCCTTGGAAATCCAGGTGTGCTATTCAAAGTGTTGGTATGAAGGTGATGTCATGTTAATCTAACAACAATTAGGTTTATTAGATGCAAGGATAACATACCATCAATAGCACTAAGAGGGATGACATCCTCACATTACACTATCTAACTGAAGCATAGTTCATTACAAGGCAATTACATAACAATACAAGGGTTTCCCACAATAGAAATCAACATGTGAAAGAATAAGTGCACAATGAAAACCTCACATAAAATGAAAATATACCTATATTCCATAAGGTTCCAAGAACACCACAAATGAATTTGAAGGGGAGAGCTCCTCAATCCCCAAAGTCACATCAATGATTACAATGGAGAGAAAACTCCTCTTTATAGAAGGAATATATTCTCCCATTTAATAAAAAATCATGTTTTGCTAACTAATTCCATGACAAGTCAAAGAAATAATATAAAACTGGAGTAGTTAGATCTCTCCTCAATCCATGGTTGACCATGTCACAT
Source organism: Picea abies (assembly GCA_900067695.1). Lineage (NCBI taxonomy): Eukaryota > Viridiplantae > Streptophyta > Pinopsida > Pinales > Pinaceae > Picea > Picea abies. The sequence goes on from CBVK0100120896.1 coordinate 12,072, forward strand.
CATGTGGACACAACCTTCTCAAGGAGAACTCACCCTTATCCAAAAATAGGAAAGAGATAACCTCAAGTCTCCAAGTGAGGGTGTATAACCAAAAATAGGCTCGATAATTAGGTCAACATGCAAGAGGTCCAGAAGAATTCACCATCCAATAATGAACGTATGTAAAATATAATTAAATAATGTTCAACCTGGGAGGATGTGCTCAAGGGTTCACCTAGAAGAGCTTACAAAGTGCAACCTCCAAGGTGTATAAGAGATAAAACAACAAAATATTCCTCCTAGGATGATACTCCATAACCAACCTCCAAAAATAAAAAGTGGTCACAATATGCATGTAACCAATCCAAATGTATGAATCCCAAGGAAACCAACTCCCCAGATGAATGTGAAAGGTGCCAAGTAAATGGAGTGATTCATAAGAAATGAAATAGTCAAACTCCCAAATATTAAGTGGACCATATCGAAGAAGACAAATCCAAGGAGATAAGGGTAAATTAGGCTTTTGACCATGCCAAAACTCTAGGAAATAACAAAATATATATCTCCAATAATAGCAAGAAGTGTCTCCACAAGGGTGCCCTCCAAGGAGATACCCAAATATAGGAATATGACCAAGTAAAATCATGCAAAATCCACACGTGTGACCCTTCAAGTATGCCACATGCCTCCTAATAAATACCCTCCATAACCACCTCAAATAAAATAATATATGTGCCAAGTCAAAGAGGTGAGGGCACTCCCAATGAAGGTCAAAAGATGACAAGTGTAGTTGAAATATCCATTCAATAACGGTGAGAGAGAACCTAGTAGAGGAGCACCTTAGGAAAATGTGCCATGTAACCATCTCAACCATCCAACATATAATAAAATATCTCCATGTGAAGTGCACCCTAGGAAGAAGTGCCAAGGTTGTTAGACCCCATCAATATCCATGTCAAAACCATGTGTTATTTCCCAATACCATCAACAAATCCCACCAACTTTTGTGCACAAGAGAAAGTGTACCCTAGGAGAATGTGACAGCGTCTCCAATAATAAAATAATCGTGAATGCCTTGGAAACTATGGCCAAGCGAGGGGTGCTCCATAATAAAGCCTCAAACAATGTCGAAATAACCCCTCCAAGTGTGAGCAACTACTAAGTGAAGTAGGGTGCTCAAGTTATTAAACTCCAAATTAATAAAATGGATTAACTTAACCATTAATTGGTTAAATTAGCCTCAACATGTGTACATAAGGGTTAATGCCCAAATAAAACCATATTCCAACCTCCCATTAATCATCAACTGATTAAATCAACATGAACATGTGTGCCAATGAGGGGGTTACGCTCCAACAAGTGTTGTACCATGGAAATAAGTTGTATCTCCTAGCGAAGGCCACCATGATAACATTGTAATGACAAAATAGAAGCTCCACCTAGGTTTGTGATCCGAAATGGATCCAAACCAAACAAATGGGTAAGACTCAGTACTTGCAAGACAATTCAACAATTCATGAAGTTTAATAAACCATCTAAAATATGATGCAATGTAAAGTGAATAAGACAAAAATGAGAATGTGAGAGGAAAATAGAGAATTAAAAGTAAAAAGAAAATTGAATAGGAGAGAAGGCCGAGAAATGGGAAATGAAGGGCCATGGTTGTTGGCCTTCCCTTACCCCACAACTCTCCATATTTCCTCATTCACTCTCATTTGCAATGGGTCCTTTTGGCCAAAAAAGAAAGAGGTGGAGAAGGCCACAAAAGCTCGGTACTAGAGATTGCTAAAATGAATAAACTAAGCCCCATCCAAAGTTGATTTTCCCAATTGGGCTTCCAAGGTAAACTTTGTGTCAATTCTGAGTTTTCTTGTGATGATTGTGTGATTTCAATTATCTAGAACTTGTTCTTAACTGCATTTTTAATGGGTTGTATGTAATATGATATGTGTTTGATTTTACTAACATGGAATGGCTACCTAGCTAATTTATGAGTGTAGGCATTTAGTCTGAGTTGTATATTGGTGGATTTCCTTGTTAATTTCATCCTCCATGAGAAATCAAAGAACACCAACAACTCCAAAATGTGCATCGTTCATTTCCTTTCAAAACTTAAGATCTATGGCTAGTAGAAAAGAGTTGTTGCAAACTCTTATCCGAGTTTCCATTCTCAACACTTAATTTTAGTAATCCATATTTGATGGTTCTAACTCCCTCTCTCTGAGTCAATTTTCTCTTACCTTAAAGTTGCACGCATCCTTCCTCTCAATGATTTCTCCTGCCTAGTGAAGTTACAATCCTTTGTAATGTTTCCTCTCACCCATGTGACCGTATAGACTATACACACTTCGAGGGAGTCACTCCTTTCTCTTTGGGTTGAATTGATCATTGTCTGGCTGAATTTACCATAACTTGGTCAATTTCCTTTTACCTGATTGAATTAGTTCACATGCTTGGTGATTAAAAACATTGCTGGTTGATTGTGTTAACTCCGAGTCAATTATTTTTTGTTGGGCGATTTCATCCTTGTTGAGTGGTTTGATTGCTTGTTGGGAATTCACACATGCCATGGGTTGCTTTCCATAGGATACATCATGAATGCTTTGCAGAGGTGAGGCCATATGTGGTTGTACAAGTTGCACACAACCTACACACACTTTCCCTCTCTCCCTGGGTAAACGAATTGGTCTGTAAAATATAATGAATGGATTAGGTAGGGTAATGATAGTGAACTAGATTGATATTTAATGAAGTGGAAAAGAAAGAGGAGGGAATTCACAGGAGACCAGTGTGGGATGTGTGTTCACTCTAGCATTGGATGATAGTAGTTGGTAAAAAGAAATGTGCCCATTTGAAACCATATCTAAAAAATATTTTCGTCTACAAGTCTTGTGAGGATGAACAAGTATGGAGTATACCTAACTTAGATGTGTTGGGCATAATAAGAGAGAAATCAAATTCTTTGTTGGCTGGTCTATCAGTAAATCACACAAATTTCCCTTGTTGAGGTTTTCCTATACAATTTAGTGGTCTCTTCCAGGTCGGTGCATCAAAGAGAATATAAGCTACATAGGGTTGTGGCATATAGGATGTAAGCTACATAGGTTTGTGGCATATTTGATACATACTTGTCAATAATGCTAATTTGATATGCCATCTTTGTAATTTGAAAGGTACAACTTCAACGCATGCTTCTTATTGTTTTCTTATCAATTATTACAAAAAGAAAGGCATGGTCGGTGGTATTTGTGAGTTTGTTGGCAACACATTGGTGGCTACTCAAGATCTAAGTTATAGGACATGTATATTCCCATCATGCAAGGAGTGTGATTTTGGTGCTTTCACTCTATATATTGTGGTGTGGCTCGTGTGGCTCTTTCTTCCCTGTTAATGACTTTAAGACCACTGCATAGAGAAAACTAATCATTAAATTACACCATACCACATTGGGCCATTAACTAGTTGTTGAGAACAAATACCTTAGATCCATCATAAGAAGAACAAAGAAGTACAAAAATCAGTGTAGGGTAAACGACAAAGCACTTTGTACAAGCTTGAGAACAAGTTGAGACTGAGACACGATTTTTTTTTTAACTTCTGCAAGGGTCCATGCTGGTGAAGCAAGTGTGTTGTAAGTCCCTTGTTTACATATCATATGGTATCAGAGAAGTTACATACTTGACCATAACTACTGCCAAGAATTTTAACTGAACATTGCAGACCTCAACATGGGTAAAGAAAGAAAATACATATTGGAATACCTATGGGACAACAATGCTCAACTTCAAGAAGAGAATGAGCACTTGAAGGATCAGGTTCAAATGTTCAACCATAGGATGGAAAATATGGAGAAGAACATTGACACCTCTACCAAATCGTTGTGATTTCTCAAGAAGAAATTTGAAGAACACTAGGACACCATCACAACAGTCATGACAGATTGGGACAAGTGCATAATGCAGCTTGTACACCTTGGAGAGAAGGTCATCTAGATGGATAGATGGAAAAGAGATAGGTTCACGCAGATGATGGCACAACTAAAACATGGGTTGGTAGAGGAGGAGGCCTTGGAGAAGCTCCAAACAACTATCAAAGAGCATCAGAAAGTAAGGCCACCATCCATTGCCACTACCTCAACCAACACCATGATTGAGACCACTTCGGTAAGTTCACCTTCCATAGACATTCCCCAAGAGAATTTTGTGAATTTGAGAAGCATACTAAAGATATTGGCTCCAAGCTACTAAGGAATATGAGCTATGATGGATAACAGATAGGAAAGAGGAGACAAGGAATCTTGAGCCCCATTGTAGCCACACCATGGGTCAAGCATGAAGGTCTAGGATTTGATGGAAAAATGTAAAATCCCATGCCCATAAAGACTGTTTTTGTGAATGATAAAGACATCCCAGAGTTGGCCTGCTCATCAGGAGAAGGCGTAGTAGTGGTAAGTGAAGGTGGTATCCCACTACCACCTTAGCCTTCTTGTGGTGGATTGAAGGAGGGAAATGATGAGAAGAAATTGAAAATTAATCCTTCACCATCACTCATAGAAAGTAATAAGAAGACCAACAAGGGCAAGAAGAAGAAGAATACTAGGAGGTCTACCTCAAGCAAGACATTCCTTGTTTTTCACTATTGAAAGAAGATATGACATAATGCTACCAGTTGTTGGTATGCAGAGGCATACTCATGCCATGGGAAGAAATGCCATCATGAGGTAGCATGTTGGGAGAATTAAGACATATTCCATAGGCCTGAATATCTTCATAGGAAGAAGGACAAGAAAACTTCTCCAAACCAACAACAAACTTAGAGGAATATGAAGAAAATGACTATCTCAAGTAGTCCATACCACAACGCCAAGAAAATTTTCCACCATTGCAATTTGAGTGGATATCGAGAAGAAAAGTGTCAGTGGCTTCATCTAGAGCTTCACCTTAGAAACCACACAACCAAGAGAAGAGTGTGAAGAGTGAGAATGTGAAAAATGAAGAGTTATCCGCATATCCAATCCAGGAGGAAAAAATTGTCCAATAAGAGATAACAACACATGAGCTTTGCATCACCAACAAGATAGAAACCAAATTGATGACAAGGGAAACCACATTCCAATGGTTGTTTTTGATCTTGCATCAAAAGAGTCCATTCTTGAATATGTGCCAAAGATTGGTGCACTGAGGTTAATGAACTTTGGAAGAGTTCTTGAGAACTCCATGATGTGCCTGCAAGCATGTGAAGGCACCAGGGGATTGTTTCCATGACAAGAAGCAATTGATCCAAGCAGAGTAATGCAACCACACTTCCCTTGAGGAGTTGTTGCATGGTGGCAGCATGTTGGGGTCACACTGAACAAGAAGACCAATATTCAACTTGGCTTCATGACTACTAAGATATATTGTCTCCAAGTTGGAGAGGGAGATGGGGATGAGTGTTTAGTCTAGAGTTTGGATCTGAAGATTGCTCGAAGATGAGAGTCAATGAGTAGACTTATGTTGTGGGAACAAGTAAGCTAGAAATAGAGCTAGATCCATAGCTAGGGACTAGAGCTTGTAGCTAAAGCCATGAGCCTAATTGTGAGCCAGAGTCAGAGTTGTTGCTAGGAGCTAGAGTCAAAGACACATTCCAAAGAAGCATACATAAGGCACATTGATCAAGATTGTTTTCTTTGATCTTTTGGAGACCAAAAAACCTCTCAATGGGGAGGTGTGATCCAAAACAGATCCAAACCAAATGAATGGGTAAGACTCAATACTTGCAATCCAATTCGACAGTTCATTAAGGTTAACGAACCATGTAAAAGAGGATGCAATGTAAAGTGAATAAGACATAAGTGAGAATGTGAGAGGAAAATAGAGAATTAAATGTAAAAATAAAATTGAATATGAGAGAAGGTTGAGGAATGGGAAGTGAAGGGCCATGGATTTTGGCCTTCCCTTACCCCCCAGCTTTCCCCATTTCCTCATTCACTCTCATTTGCAATGGGTCCTTTTGGACAAGAGAGAAAAAGACAAAGAAGGCCATGAAAGCTTGGTACTAGAGATTGCCAAAATGAATAGATTGAGCCCGATTCGAAGCCGGTTTTCACAATTGGGTTTCCAAGGTAAACTCTGTGTCAATTCTTAGTTTTCTTATGATGTTTGTGTGATTTCCATTTGCTAGAACATGTTCTTAACTGCATTTTTAATGGGTTATATCTAATCAGATATGCATTTGATTTTACCCACATGGAATGGCCGCCTAGCTTATTTATGAGTGTAGGCATTTAATCTCAGCTATAGATTGGTGGATTTCCTTGTTAATTCCATCCTCCATGAGAAATCAAAGAAAACCAATAGATCCAAAATGTGCATCGTCCATTTCCCTTTAAAATACGAGATCTATGGCTTGTAGAAAAGAGTTGTTACAAACTCTTAGTTGAGTCTCCATTCTCAATGCTCAATTTTAGCAATCCATATTTGTTGGGTCACACTCCTTCTCTCTAAATCGATTTTCTCTTACCTCAAAGTTGTACACATCGTTCCTCTTAGTGATTTCTCTTGCCTAGCAAAGTTACAATCCTCTGGAACGTTTCCCCTCACTCACCTAACTGTACTAACTATACACACTTGGAGGGAGTCGCTCCTTTCTCTTTGGGTCGAATTGATCACTGCCTATCCAAATTTCCCATATCTTGGTCGATTTCCTTTCACCTGGTTGACTTCATTCACATGCTTGGTGATTTAAAACATTGCTAGTCGATTGTGTTAACTTTGAGTCATTTTTTTTTCTATTGGGTGATTTCAACCTTGCTAAGCGATTTGATTGCTTGCTCGACATTCACACGGGATGTGGGTTGCTTTCCACAAGTTGCATCATGAATTGTTTGCAGAGGTGAGGTTGTACGAGCCACACACAACCCACACACACTTTCCCTCTCTCCCTAAGAAAACACATTGTCCTGTAAAAGATAATGAATGGATTAGTTAGGGTAACAATAGTGTGGGTTGTGCATTCACTCTAACACTGGATGGTAACAATTGGTAAAAAGAAATGCGCCCAGTCAAAGCCATATCTAAAAATGGTTTTCTTCTAAAATTTTTGTGAGGATGAACAATTATGGAGTATATCCGAGTATAGCCACATCGCCTAGGGAAATCCCATCAAGGCAAAGTGCACTACCACAACACATCCATCATCTAGCCACATAAACATCATAAGAGAAGGGGAAAATACAAATGCTAACCCATACAATCATCAAATATATCCCCATCAAACATCAACATGAGAGGACCATGTAGAGCACCACATCCCATTGACACCAATAATATAACATTAACACACCAAGTCACTAGGAAACTCCAATAACATCGTGAAACACTTACCTACTAACAACATCATCATCTAACCCCTTGGGGGTTTAGATCCATCATACAAGAACATGGTATAACACATCCAAGATAAGCAAGTGCACCAAAAACCACACCATAATGAGATAACATGCTCCATAACCATCAATATGTAACCAAGGGGTGATCAACAAGGCAAGCACGTGTGAGAATATCACCTAACCAACAAGCACAATCATCCAATCAAGGAGAAGACTCTCTCAAACCAAAGATCTCCATCAAATGAGCTAATGAAATGAAGAGAAGGGGCTCCATGAAGATGAATCCTCCCAAGTCAATGCTCCAAGATACCAATTGCAAATCTCCATTAATGTGATGAAAATCACAATGTGGAACCTCAAACAATAGGAGGTGTAACAAGGATTATTGTGGCTTCCACTTGGTACCATGTTGGTCAAAGAAATGGTCAATTTTCCTAAGGGATAACTTTGTCACATGAACTTCATTTTTGACAAACGATACATCATTGGAAAGATCTCAACAAGAATATCAATGCAATACAATTGTTATATCTAGTTAGTCGAGTTTTGATTCAAAAAATGTCGTTTAAGATTGAAAAGTGTAATTTTCAATTTTGACTTGGCTTAGTGGCATTTAGGACTAGTCCTAAAAGTGGCCTCGACAAGGCCATAACTCTGGTTTGCCACACTATATAGAACCAAGAAAGAGGACACATATTATATTGATCCATTTTGGATCAAAGTTTCAATGTTTGGAAGGTAATTTTGTCTTTGTCACTAAATCAATTGACCATAAAATAGACCTACAACATTTCCATCCAATGCTTCAACATTTATCTTGCCTCCAAACTACACAATATTAATATTTGCTTGTACTTTGAAGGAACAACAATTGCCAAACAAATCAAATTCAATGTATGTGCATGTAGTAGGTACTATTTTGAGCTAAGGTTTTGTAGAGGATATGGGGAAGAAAATTGTATCTATTGTAATACCCCTAGGACAAACCCCAATTGTAAATGTACATATGGGATGGTGAGTCAGGATATTTTGGGCCAGAGTGCCATTGTATATATATTTTGAGGCCAGATTTCTTGTGTGGTTATTAGGTTTTAGAGCCCAGATGCTAAAAGGCTAGTGAGCCTACCATTGTAATATGTAATCACAAATATTATTAATAAAAATACATCACTGTTGTAGACCGACCAGACAAAAAGAGTATGGGGGGCTAGAACTCCACTAGAAGGGAAGGAGGGTCTAAGAGTCTAGGAAGAGGGGCTAATCCAAGGGGTCTTAAGCCCAAGGGAATATTATATTAATATTTAATAAAGTCTAAGTTATGTGATATATACATTTATATCCTAATTTCCTAAAAGTTGGGGGAATGCACCACAAGTGGATCCCAAGGTAGTTCCCAACATGACAAGTGTCAAGTTGGGAACATGCAAATATAAAGTGAGAAGTTAGTGTATTCTAATCATTCTTACCATCATTCTCTCATTTTTCAAGTTGGGAACATGCAAATATAAAGTGAGAACTTGGTGTATTCTAATCATTCTTACCATCATTCTCTCATTTTTTTTTCTCATTCACTCTTACCATCTGTACTCTCCCCTCCATCTATCATAGGTACTATACTTTGGGATCTTGGAGTTGATTGTAACCATTAAACTTGGTTAGTTTGAGGAGAAGAAGTTGGTTGTCAGGCATGTGTGCATTCTGAAGAAGCGGGTTGTCAGGCCCATGAGCATTCTCTCTAGGTGGGAGAACTGTTGGGAATTGATTTCCTCGTGTGTTGGGCAATAAATATAGAGCTCTGAGAATTTTTGTTCGACCTATTGTTGAATCCCCAGAAGGGAAGTGGGATAGCCGAAGGACTATTGAGTAGAGAAGGGGTACACTTCTTGGGATGGGACAAGATGTGGGAAATGAGAGGTTGTAAGCTAGTTGTAGCTGTTGGTACCTTGACCTAAGTGTTATTGTGTTGGTTAGACCTTAGTAAGCCTTCCCTCATGTAGTTTCTAGCCTCAGCTCGAGGGTGACCTACTGCTGAGAGTTTATGCGCAATAGAGTCTATGGCTAGGAGGAAAGTCTGAGGTCTACACACAATTAGTGAATTATTAAAAAGATAAGTGTTATTTTATTTGTGTTTTTATGTTATTTATTATGTAAATTCTTATGTGAATTCTATACGTTTTATTATACATGTTTAAGCATGAAGTATATGTTGTTTCATTGCATAATTACTACATATGCAGAGCATGTTATAAATTAAATGGTATAAAGGGTAGAATTATTGAGTGGCATGGCACAACTTGGGGGTTGGGGATGCTACAATGTGGTATCAGAGCTCCAGTTTGGACGTTGGACCTGCAATGGGCCAAAGGTAGAGCACATAATTAAAATTTGTAGAGTATGTATGCAAACAATTTGACAAAAATGTCAAAGAGAGATGTTTGTGAAATGTTTGATGAAATTGTTGTAGTGAAATTTGTGAAATTTCACAAGTAATTTGAGAAGATTTAACTAGGGATTGGAAATCCCCAAATTTCAATTGCAATCTGAACAAATTTGGGCCTATAGATGGCCGAATTTCGAATTCACAGTGTAACTATGACATAATTGGTGCAAATTTCCCAATCCTTGAATGAAATTGAAGATAATCCATGCCTAGTATTTCCAACTGAACGCAGAAGGATATAATTGGTGATTGCATAGGTTTATTAGCTCTTATCGGGAATGTAATTAGTCAAATTTGGATTTGCAAAGCACCCATGGTGAAATTGGGCAAAAGCCCTAATTTGTGTAGTGGAATTTCTGGAAAATTCGATGTGGAAGAGTCAAATTATATATATAGGGGTTGAATCCATGTACACTGGGCCAGAATTGACCACAATGAATATAATTATAGAGCTTCAATGGAGGTTGGGGAAGAAACGTCGAAATTGGGAAAAATTGGGCATTTTTGGTATTTTTGAAAAATATTGAAAATTGGGAAAAATTGGAAATTTTTCCGTATGATGACGTCAACATGACGTGGAAGCCACGTGTCAAATGGAGTGGTAGAAGGATGACATGTACTTCCACGGTGGCATATGTGGTAGGGTCAGGTGATGTGGAGTTGTGGTGGCGAGGCACTTGCCTGTCTTGGGGAACCATGACCCGGACCACAAAACCCTGGTTTCGAGGGGGGGGTACCCTGGTGGTTTTGAGAACCATTGGGAGGGGGGAAGTGGGAAGAAATATACCATGATTCACCATGTCTATAGGCATGAAACTAGGTGGTTTCCATTTCGGACCCCCTTTTGTCAATGGTTGGCACAGAGGGGGGTGGCGAAATGAGACCCCGATCATTGATTATTGTCAACCCCCTCTGATCCACCACTGTAAGATCTAAGTGGCATGCAAGTTCATGCACACATGGAGATGGAGAGTTGGAACAGTATGGGGCTCACCCATCCCCATGACAAATGATTAAATTCCACGTGGGAAACCAAGGGTTGTGGGGCCTAGAAACTAAGCATATGTGTGACATGAGGAGGAGAAAAAGGAAGTAAGGGAAGGTGGTGGAGGTCGACGAGGCAAAGCTAAGTAGGTATGGGGATGACATGGCACCACCTCAAGTTTCTAGGTGGACTCAGGATGCCACGTCAACATCCCAGTCAATAGAAGTCGACTAAAATTTAAAAAAAATAGTGAAAATTGTTGAGAAAATCGGATAATTTCTAGGTCCTTAACTTGTAGGCCATTTTTGGAAGCCTAAACAACATTTTTAGAAGTCCAATTTGTAAAAACATATATGTCCCTGAGGACATAAGTTTCTATATCTGAAATGATAGAGCTCGAAGAGAGCTTTCTAACGAGATAAATTGTTCGCAAAATGGAGCTTGTATGAGGGAGTTATAGGCCAAACAATGCAAGGTAAAAATGAGGCTCAATTGACTTCCAGAGGCCATAAATTCTTGCTTCTGAATCATTTTGGGGCACATGAGTAGTCTATGGAAATATCTTGAGCCATAGAAGATAACTATGGAGTTATATTCAGAATATGGGTACTTAAAAATGCATAGGAGAAGGTAGAAGACACATGTAGCATTCAGTGATAAAAGAGTAAATTATCCAAAACTTTAGCAGGTTGTATCTAGCAACCCAGAGCTTGGATAAAGGTGAAACTTGGTCAAATTGTCCAAAATATGGTCATGAAGGAACACGGTTGAGCTCATGTCAAAATTTCAAAGGAGTTGGTGTAAAGGATGCATGGACCTAGCCAAAATTGCACATGGTTGAAAGATGTGCAAAAGGAGAAAATGTGTATTGATCAAATGGCCATAACTTTATGCTCATAACTCATAATTGAAAAAGAAAGTAGTCATTGGAAAGGTCATGGATGGAGATTTCCAAATATTCACCTAGAAATGTAAATTGAGTTGTATAATTCACAAGAAAACAAAAAGACTTTTTCTAGTGTATTTAAAGGGCAAAATGGTGCATAAATTGATAGGTTTGTTAAATTATTATAGTCTAACAAATCCTATTGCCTGCACTTTTTGCAGAGTTCAGGGAAAATAGATCAGAACAAGATCAAAAAAGAGCCTAGAGGCATGGAATATGCACATACGACTTACAACCATGAAGATGAAGTCAGGGAGTTGTGTGTCAGCATGGGTAATGCAGGGATATAATCTAATGAGGATGGAGAAGGCAAGGAGGAGAGCATGAATTTGGTAGAGACAATAAAGAGTCTCCATAAATATGTGTATAGTAATAAGGATAATAATGAGAGGCTTATGAAAGCAAAAGAGAAACACGATGGCATCAACATTAGGTTGTTACAAAGCTTGGACATAATAGAGAAGAAAGTGGATAAGGGGAAAGACTCAAGCAAATCAAAGAGCCATCCATCTCATGATAAAAGAAGAAAATCCATAAGTGTTGATAGACATCATAATCACTCACCAAAGCATTCAATTAGGAGACCACACAATAGTTCAAGTCCATATCCTATCAGAAAGCATAAGAGGAGGTATGGGGTTGATGAACTACAAGGAGAAATGAATAAGATCAAATCTCCTACCTTTGATGGTGAGCACAAGAAGGATGAAGATGCAAAGACTTGGCTATTGTTGATGAGGAAATATTTTCAGTTGCATAATTATTCCTCACATGAAGAAGGAATAATTTCCATTTACGAGTTGAAGGGAAAAGCATCAATGTGGTGGGACCAATTTGTACAAGTACAACACATTGATGAGAACAAGATCACTTGGAGGTAGTTTTAAAAGCATTTTCAGAAGAAATAATTGACCAAACATTATTATGATAGGAAGATGAAGGAGTTCTTTGAATTCAATCTTAGGAGTATGACCATGGATGAGTATGAAATGATATTTTTAGAATTGTTGAAGTATGTTGATTTCATCAAGGATGAACATGTAAAGATTCATAGGTTCTTGAGTGGGCTGCCATCAATATTTAGTGACAAGATATAGTACGATGATCCCAAGACATTGGATGAAGTAATAAGGAGAGATAAGTGCCTCTATGATCAACATAGAGGAAGACCAACTTTTCAAAAGTCTTGGGAAGACAAGAACAAGGGTAATATGAAGAAGAAGAAGAAAGGGTACAAGCCACCATTATTGAAGAATAATTATCAAGGGAAACCAACTCAACATGATCCCAAAATGTCATAAACATTGGGAAAAATACCAAGGCAACAATCTATGAAATGTTGGGGTTGTGAGGGAGATCACCTGTATAGAGATTGACGTCGTAGAGGTGAAAACGTGAGGATTGTTCACAATGTACATTAGGCTGATACAATTGAGAACATGGGCAAAAGCATGCCAAGGATCTATGCATCCCTAGACAACCGCAAGCAAGTTGAGTTTCAATCCCACATGATTGAAGTGGAAGGTCAGATTGATGACTAGCCTATTGTTATTTTTGTTTGATTCATGAGCTAGTAATAGTTATATAGATCCTAAGTTGGTGGAAAGATTTAATTTTCCAAGAAGCAAGCTTGAGAAATCTTGGTTAGTTTAGTTAGCTACATGATCTGAAAGAAGAATTAATGAGTTGGTTAAGGGATGTCCCATGGACATGAATGGGTTGAGCACAAAGGCAGATTTGAATATCATACCTTTGGGTTCATATGATTTCCTAATTGGTATGGATTGGTTGGACAAGCATCATGTTGTCCTATATTGCTACAACAAGGCATTTACTTGCTTGGAAGAAGAAGGGAAATTGAGAACAATTCAAGGTATTCCAAGGGCTGTGACCATTTGAGAAATTTTATCCTTGTAATTGAAGAAACACTTCAGAAAGGGTTTCCAAATATTTGCAGCACATATGGAAGAGACACCTAAAGACAGAGTGTCAAGCATTGAAGACTATGTAGTATTGAAAGAGTTTGAGGTTGTATTTGGAGAAATACCGTGATTGCCACCAAAGAGAGATATTGATTTATCCATTAATTTCATGCTTGGAGCAGCTCTAGTGTCCAAGACTCCTTATAGGATGAGTACAATAGAGCTAAAGGAATTGCAAGTGTAGCTTGAAGAGATTTTGACGAAGGGGTATATACACCTAAGTGTGTTTACTTGGGGTGCCATAGTATTATTTGTGAATAAGAAGGATGGAACCTTGAGGTTATGAATTGACTTCAAGCAGTTGAATAAGGTGATTGTGAAGAACAAGTATCCTTTTCCAAGGACATATGATATTTTTTATCAACTGAAAGATGCAAATATATTCTCCAAGATTGACTTCAGATCATACTATCATCAAGTTAGAATTAAAGAACAAGACATCAGCAAGACATCCTTTAGAACGTGGTATGACCATTACAAATTTACAATGGTGCCATTTGGGTTGTCAAATGCATTAGTTGTCTTCATGTGTTTGATGAATGGTATTTTCAAAAATTACTTGGATACGTTTGTCATTTTTTTTCCTGGATGACATACTTATTTACTCCAAGTTTGAAGAAGAGCATGAACAACACTTGAGGATGGTGCTACAAGTATTGAGGGAGCATTGGTTGTATGTAAAGTTGAGCAAGTGCTCATTTTATTAGAGGCAGATACATTATTTGGGCCATATCATATCATAGGAAGGGATAACAATGGATCCGAAAAAGATAAGATCCATTGAGGGATGGCCATTACCAAAGAATGTCTTAGAGGTGAGATCATTCATGGGGCTTGCAAGGTACTATAGAATATTTATTGAAGGTTTTTCAAAGATTGCACACCCAATCACTTATTTGCAAAAGAAGGATGTGAGGTTTGAATGGACCTCTGATTGTGAGAGAAGCTTTCAACACTTGAAGAGTTTATTGACAAGTGCACCAATTTTGAGTATTGCTGATCCAAATGAAGATTTCATTGTGTGCATTGATGCATGCAAAGACGGGCTTGGAGGAGTCCTTAGCCAAAATGGGCATGTGATATGCTACGAGTCAAGGAAGTTGAAAGAGCATGAGAGGCATTATGCCACTCATGATTTGGAGTTAGTAGCCATATTTCATGCCTTGAAGATGTGGAGGCACCATCTCATGGGAAAAATATTTGAGTTAAGGACAGACCATAGTGGTCTGAAATATTTGTTTGGACAACCAACTTTGGATGCCAGCCAAACTAGATGGATGGAATTCCTCAGTGAATATGACTTTGATATAAAGCATATCAAAGGAAAAGAGAACAA